>UYYF01004829.1:10284-30175 GCA_900618365.1 Thelazia callipaeda
TAAAATTACAACTTTCTAATGGCTATCTATTCTTTTTAGCCCAAATTAATCCATTTTCGTTGTTGCTCTTTTTAGAATAAAAATTGGGCATAAAAGAATTTGGCATATAATTTCAGCAGTAAAGAAAAAAATAAAAAACTCATTGTTTGCTTTAATGTTTCTAGTCAGTTTGCTTTAATGTTTCTAGTCAATTTGCAACTCGTGACACGAGAACAGAGGTTAAATAACATTCGCTACAAAATCCTGAATTTTTTTATTAGTCAGACCAAAAACAGTTTCAATTCACTCTAAATCAGCAAAATTTTTAATTACAATACTAATTTATTTTATCGCTACGTAAACATTGAAGAAAGATGAAGATTTACTCTTAATATACACAAATGACTTTGTCAGTTTTAAAAAATAATAATAATATAAGAAATTTGTTATT
The DNA here is from genome assembly GCA_900618365.1 of Thelazia callipaeda. NCBI lineage: Eukaryota > Metazoa > Nematoda > Chromadorea > Rhabditida > Thelaziidae > Thelazia > Thelazia callipaeda. Next base: position 10,715 of record UYYF01004829.1, read on the forward strand.
GGTTTTAATCACTTGCATAAACAATAATAAATCTTAAAATTCTACAAAAATTTGACCAAAAAAATTTAACCAAAAGTCAAAACATCGAGAAATAAAATAAAGAAAATAACATTCAAATTTAAAAAATAAAAGGTATTAAAAATATGTAAGAAAATAAAAATTTCACGCTCTGTCTTGCATTTTTTCTCGAAAGTATGATTTAATACTGTATTGTTTACTACTTGAGAAAAAACAAGAAATTTCAAATTGCAAATTTGCTAGAAAATAAAAAATTAATTATACGACTGATGAATTTATTGTAAAGACATGTTGCAGGTTATCATTATAATCAAATGAAAGCAAAGTAAGAAAACAGTAATAAGAAGTAAAATTTTATCATAATATAATAGGGTATTGAAATTTGATAGGATATTATCAGAAGCATATCACTGAACCGAGGTAATGGTGGAGGACATCTGTTTTACTACAAATGTTTTTTGCATACTTTTGTCTACTTTTGAAATTGGAAATATGTTGGTGAAATTAATGGTATTTTTGAGCTATTTTTTAGTAGGGAAGTCAAAGTGATAATCTAATGAGCAAAGCAAGTAATTCAAGGATGAAAAATTTGCTGCTTTAACTTTGTTTTAAAAAATTTATCCAAATAATTTCTTCTCAAGTTACAAAAATAAAGTCAGAAATAAAAATACATTTGTATAACTCATTTATTGTGCACAGTTTTAATGAAAAAATTTACTTCATCAATTTTATCGATTAGAAATTTTTTCAGTTTAAAATTCAGCTTTTTGCCACAATTTTATAATTTTGATAGGCTTTTAAGAAGTTCAGGAAGTGAAAAGTTTAAAAAACACCTTTATGATGCTTTTCGTTTTTGGCTTTAGCTGAGAATAAGTTTACTGTATGAAACAGCATTCTGATGATAACAAAAACTGTTCAAAAAATAAATTGGCTAGGAATTAAAATGCTAAAACTGAGAAAAAATGAAGATTAATATATTTGGAAAAAAAATTACAAATCAAGTAAGATTGCTACCAATCAAAGGAAGCCAAAAATAGATAAAGGAAAAAAGGAAATAAATTCAGCAAAAGGATAATTGAAATTTCTGGTCAGAAAACAAGTGTAATACACCATGTCTATGAATTAAAAATTACGGAACTAATGTTTTAAAAATAAAACTACTGTAGCACAAAATATTTGCACTGCTTGGTTATATAAAATGAAACATAAAGTTTTTTCAAAGTTTAGGTATTCTCTAAATTGTGCTTTAAGAAACATACCTAAAACTTTTGAATAACATTATCTGAATTAATAGCAAATTAATTTTTCGTAATCCACCAATACTTTTCGGTATAAAATTATGTATACACACCAAAAATGCAAGAGTGCGTAACTGTTGATTGAGAGATAATTGACGTTGATGCTCACGTCATAAAAAATTTGGAAGAAAATAATAGCTGTCAATATGTTGTGAACAACATGCAAAAGCAATACATTATTCCTCTTTCGTTATTTTAAAATCATATCTATAAATAAGAAGCTGATTTATTCCCAATATGGAAAATGTGATAAAGGAATATCAAGCATGTAATAAAAACTCTTTTTTTCTTCCTTGTTAACCTTCATTCTATTGAATATTTTTTGGATGAATTGTTCAGAAATATTGCAGATGTGATAAGTATGCAATTTCAAATTAGAAGTAGTGAATAATGAAAAGAATTAATGAATGTCTTGACAAAATCAATCACGAAAAAATAATTCTTTCAAATTGTACCCAAAAAAACCTAACACATACGAACACTAAAAATTAGAGCGAAGTCAATATTGTGCAAAATAAAACACAAATATTTTATTTCAAAAAATACTGTAATTTGTTTGCTATGAATCAAGGTTGAAACGTTTGCTTTCATTGTAAAATATGTGTCAAAAATTTTCAAGCATATTATATTTTTTTGCTTCCATTTTTCGAAATTTTAATGCCACAAACTGGCAAATTATCTGCAGAGTTTGAAAACAAAAAGTGAAAAAATTTGTTATTGAGAAAATTACAAGTAATCAGCTGTTTAATGACAGTTAAAAGTTTGAATAAACGTAAAAATCGAATTAAAAAATTTTAATATTATAACCATTTTGAAATTTAAAGCCCGTGTTTTGCTTTCGCGATCATTTTGATAATTATAATTTGGTGAAAATTTTTATAATACTTTTTTAAGATTTTAAAAATGGAACAAACTATAATATTATAAACCAAGAAATTAATACCATCTTAGTGTTTAAAAAAAAAGTTTTATTAATAAGTTATAGGTTTAATTTATTTCTTCTGAAGATTTAATTAATCACTTCTTGGCAAAATCTTCAAAAAAGACTTCAGAGTACTTCGAATGCACTTGAAAACGAATTTTTTTATACACCTCAAAAAAAATTGTAATATTGAAAAATTTATTTTGGATGAACTAGAAACATTTTAAGTTATTTAATAGCTTTTTTCATTTACATCGAGATCAGTGCCTTTTTGTAATCATTTTTAAGTAGAAAATCTTCTGCAAGCTTTTCGAAAATCGTCTGCTGACCAATCACATTTGCATTGCACATCTTCCACTTTGGTAATAAATAACATGTTACTGTATTTGATCTGTCGTTTCAACTATAACGTTTAGCCATTCAAGAAAAAAGTTACACACAAATAAATATAAGTTAACAAACGAAGCAAATACCAAAGAGCTGATCTTTGTCCGAACTTAAAATGCTAAAAAGCTAGCTTTTATCTTAGTATCTGTGCCTCGTAACACAAGTCAAATTTTATTTTTGCCGATACTAATAGTAAAATTTTTATTAGTACTTGATAATGGCAATATTTGTAAGTTATTTAGACGAAGTATAAAATGAAGCAACGATAAGCTTAAGTTAAATAGAAACGAGAATAATGAAGACTGAACACTATTTCTAATCCTTGTTCAATAACTACTCATCTTAAAAAGTATAAATAACAAATATTATTAAATGCATAAAATTAACAATTATATCGCAAAATTGAAAACTGCTATAACTAGCCTTTTCAAAACGTGCATTTCTCATCTGCTTGATATGTTTTATTTCTTTTTCCAGAAAACCTAGTTTTGTAGACATTTTTAAGTTATCTTCCTGCAAGTTCGTTGATGAAAACTCAGTACATGCAGTACTTAGTTGCGACTCGCTATTACTGTAGTGATTCATTGTTAATCTGAAACAAAAACTGCAAAATTTATTTAATTTTCAATTTCAAACAATACGCTTAAAATATCAATCTGGTTTGTGACACAGTCAACAAATTAATATTTTTTAAAAACATTTCTCACTGCACTGATTTTTATAAATAACACAAAAACAGCATTAAATATATATTATGATTATCTTCAAAACATAATTTTAGCATTTTGTAAAATTTTTTTATTAAAAATTTTTATTATTATTTTAATTTGATCATAATTTCTCAGGAAAGTGATTTTATGGAAAATTAGCACTAATGTTAAATTAGTACCACAATTGGAGCGAGCGATACATTTTTACAACAAGCTCAACTAAAATTGTAATATACTAAATACAGCAAATTTTTTTAAACTTCGCATATTGAAATTTATAGAAAATAAACATTTGAATTTTTAATGAGATCTTTTCTTATTAAAGCGCTAACTTTGAAGGAAAGTCATCAGATATTTCAGTTATTGATCGATCTACAGCGAGGATGAATCTTAAGCAATTTTAAATTACTAAGTAATGAAATATTATAATAATTGGCAAGCGAAAACAAATCAGAAAAAAGAATGATCAGTTCGGTTATTCAACCCAATTTTTTGTCACAAAGATAAATAATCCAATATGTATACCTTTCTTGTCCAACACTACAAAATGGCTGATGTTGACCGCGAGGAGCAGTTAATTTTTTGACAATGATTACATTTTGATAACTGTTAAATTAATATGTTTGCAAGTTTTCCTTTTTCACTTTGAATTTTCCAAAAATGCAAATTAGATGCAGAAAGTTTAACACAAATTATTGAAAATTTTAACAAGGCTTTTTTAGATCTTTTCCAGCTACTTGATCTACAGTTTTCTTCAATACACAATGAAAAGAATCATAAATCATTACAAAAATGAAACAGAACTTAGAAAAAACAGATGCCACAAACGGATTTTTATTAGTTTGTCAGAAGTGTGTTTTGTTTTTATATACTAATGACAAATGTTTGAGAGTTTTTGCAATTGTAAGAGACTATATATGTATATGTTGGAAAGAGTTTGTACATAAATATAATTAAAATGCGATTTATATTTAATGTGAAACGATCTTTGGAGCAAACTTTATTGGTTTCAGAAAACTTTGGAAAACTTTTCAATAACATTTCTACTAAAATACTATTAGAAAATTTTCCAAATTTCAAGAAAACAAGTTGGAAAGTGTAATTTATTCACTTCAGTTTCACTTTTCAAGGAAAATACACAAGTTGCATGTTGTATTTGTAAAAGATATTCATGTATTTTATGAATGAATATTTGTTAATGATTAGGAATGGCTCAGTGAGCAATTTCGCTTTGCTTCACTGAAAAACGCATAAAAGTAGCGATATCTTAAGTTTTTGTAATAATTCTAGTCACTGTAATAAAACCTTTATTATCAAATAGAGATTGTTGACTTGTAACTAGGCAAGAAACATATTTAGGTATTTACTTAAGTCAGCTATTGTGTGTTAACCAAATATGGTTTAAAACTGGTGGAATAAGAAAGATAAATCAATTAGACGAAAGATAAATCTTTCGTCTAATTCATTTTATTATAAAATTTTACTTAAAATTTGTGCTTCTGATTCCTTTTTTTGGTGTTTTCATAAAATTATCAATTTTTTCTTTCTTTTATGTAGCAATTTGTTACATAGTATCACAAAATATAGGTTATTAACATCTGAGTAGGGAAGCAAACTTAAGCTGATCAATTTATATAGAGTATTTAATATCTTCCAAATTGCATGACTAATTAAGATGTTTCACTTGTTTTCATTTCTTACTTTTTTAATCATTATTATTATTATTATCAGCGCTAATATTGCCAATACTTCAACCTGATGGTAGTAAATAACCTTTTAACCCTTAACCTTAGTCAGAGAATCTCACAAAATTAATGCATGTTTCGAAGGTAAGGGAAAATCTATCAGTTAGTGATTTTGATAAAAATTCAGTTGTGAATTTGAAAGCAAGTGTAAAAAGCATTAAGCACCGCACGTATGCTCGGAAAATTTTAGTTAAAGGAATTTATGATACTTGGTTCACTTTAAAATGTATCATTTGAAACAGAGCTGAGAAGCAATGAACATAGAGGAAACAATAAAATGCCGTGAAAGTCAAAACTGGTAGAGCCATTCATTATTATAAAACATTTTTAAAGATTTTTGAAATAATTTTGTAAATTAAAAAAAACACAATAGCGACGTGACAGGTTTGAATGTTTTTGCTACATTGACATGGTGTGTCTTCGTTGATAATAACCAAAAATAATAGAACGTTGAAAATCCAATTTTCAAAGTATTTTAATTTTGTTACAAAATTTATATTTTTATTCTTTTGACTATTCTTTAACTTCAACAAAAACTTTTTTCACAGTATATGATGTTCTGATTTTGCTGCTTTCAAGAAGTTTATGTTTCGTTTCAAATTCAAATTTATGTAATTGTACAATGTCGCGTATGAATAAATTACATTTTTAGTTTTTTATGCGATAAATTTTCGAAACCAGAAATTTATTTCATTTCAGTTTAGAATTTTAGTTTGAATCAGCTTATTTTTTATGCAGATCGAACTATTTTAAGATCATCCAAAGTTTCTTAAAGTGATTGAAGTCATTTAGTTTAAAATCAAATCCAATTTTTTTTCCTTTTTTTCCTCTTTCTCTGAATGTTGATGCCCCCAACTTCCATACTACAAACATTAATCTTTATCAAATGCTGTATAATGATATATAATCTTGCAGCTAGCCAATAATATATTTCAAGTACAATGATAAAATTATTGAGATGCTATAAAGTTAATTGCTTATATGGAATTAAATTTATGAGTCAAAAAAATCAAGTTTTGTTTTTGCATGTTGTATGTACTAAATCAAATTTACTTAAATGCTGCGGTACAAACATAGCAAGCAGGAATTTTATATTACTTGAATTTATTTGTACCAAAAGTCTACTTTTTATGAAGTTCTTAGCTATCAATTCTTTCTTCTTTTCATAACTAGCTACTTTTAACAATGTCGTTGTATTCACAAAAATTATAAAACTTCTTGTTTAGAAAAATCAAATTACATCTACAAAGCAACAACTTTTTGATTTTTTCTGCCAGGGTTGTTTGAAACAATAAATGCATTGTTCTTACTATGATATTTTGTTGGATTCGTCATTTGATTAATGAAAGCCAATTTAAAACAAATTATAAAATTTGTGATTTACAGACGTTTAACTGCTTGAATAACACTTACCTCATAACTGTATTTGGATTCAGTAACTTTTGGAATGCATCAAATTTTGAAAAGTACTATGCAAAGCTTGTGAATAATTTGTTCATGACCGAAATAAAAAATTCTGATACAATGCTTTTGCCTTCTTTTGACAATCATTTTTGTCATTGGAAGTAAATAAGAATAATAACTAATATTATAAATTAATATTGAAAAATAATTAAACTGTTCATACTAATCACTGTGAAAGCTTTCAGTCTTTAGTTGCTTAATTTTTTATAAATCTATCAATTAAAATGCGTCTCCCAAAAATTGCAGTTCCTAAAAGTCCTTTCTGAGCTTTATTCGAATTTAATTTTTAAAAATTTAAACTTTAAAGTTGATTGATCAGTTTTGAAGCTTTTCCAATGCATATAAATATTATTTTAACTTGGTTGATTTTAAAGTACAGCGAAGTGTTACTTATAATATGCAAATTACGACCAAATGAAATAATTGTTGAGATATCTTTTTTTTTCAAATTTGTGAAAAAAATTTTTGGGCTTCGAAAAAATAAAGTGCTCACAGATGTTGACAATTAAAGGTTAATGCATTCAAATAAAAGTTAATGAAATTTTACTATGCAAGTAATGAGCTGAATGATACTTGAAGTTATTTACAGCTAAACTCCTTTAATTATTACTTTTCATGTATACTTTTACATCACATCAAATGTGTACTTATTAGCTCAATTTTTCAGTTGCTATAGTTTAAACATCAGTATTATGGCTTTTGTAAGTGTAAAGGTTGGATTTTGATATGCAAAGAACTACTGCAAAGTATTCGCAGTGGTTCAAAAAAGCTTGTTTTTTAAATGCTCTAATTAATTGTGATTAAATCAGTTAATTTCCAGTTCTTCTAAGCAAAAAAGAAAGAGCAAAGTATCAACTAAATAGTTTAAGCATGCAAAAAGAAATATCACTCATGAAATTATAAATGTCAACATATGTATGGTCAATAATTCAATTGCAAAACCTTATAATAAGCTCCGCAATTTGAATTGACAGTATTGAATTAAAATTTTTTATAGTTTTCATAATATAATTTAATGTAATGGTCAAATTTTTGAATGCTATTTTAGTTAAAATTTTCTGGTTGAAAAAGAATTGTCATAATAATTGTATGAGTGGAAATTGTTAATAAAAGTGAAAAACAAATTCACCCTCTTTCTCTTTCTTACCAGTTATTTCAATAATTTTATCATCGTAATTTTCTTCAAATTCATTCATCGCTACTTTATCTCCGACATTAATGGATATTATTTGAGATTAATAAAAGCAACTAAATTTTCAAGCACAATGAAGCTATCCAATCTTGTTATTCTTACTTGGAAATGAAATTAATACAATTTTATTTGGTTTTTAACATAGTTTTTATGCAAACAAATTTTTTATGCAATTATGTAAGTTTAAAAAAATGCTTGATTATCAAACAATGTCTTATGTGAATATGTCTATATTATGGTCCACTTAATCAAGTTGTAATAACAATCCTGAAATTTTAATTCATATATCATTGTATTTTTGGTATATTACTAGTTATTGAATATTACCAGCTATTACATTTCATGTCAGGTATTTAAATTTAAATTGTCAACATTATTTTTTTAAATAAAAAATTAATAATACAATCAGTAGAGCATTTGAGTTTGCCAGAGATAACACTTTTTTTTTCTAAAGAACTGAAAAACATCTTCTGGAAGGAAGAAATCCTGTCAATAAGTAATTACTATTTTTTTCGTCGTTATTATTATTAGCACTGTCAATTTTACTATTATCAGTATTCTCTTGGTTAGTGTTATCGTCTTAATTTAATTGCTTTTATTACGCAAAATTTTGTGAACTAGCATAAATTTATTTTTGAACCGTTTTTTTGTCAAATGAACGGTATAAACAAATAACTTAAGAATTGTCAGAAAAGGATGTCATGAAAAAAATCGTGATTGATCTGAATTATTACTAATTTCAATATTGTGTAACCGATATATTTCCAGTAACCCAATATATTATTCAAAAAGATATCACAGTGTATTTGACTCGTATATAATTGCCTAAGAGAGGATTACATCTCTGTAATTTATGTAAAATTAGGTTTGTTCAAATAATAAGTGGCTGAGGGAGTAGAAATACACTGTGATATCCCTAAAAAGTAATAATGATAATAATAAGTATAATGACAAGAAAAGGCAGGAAAAAATAAGAAGGATTGGTTGTGGTAGAAATTATCGTTCTTAATTCCTTAAATTGTTTCTTGTGACATAATTGTTGTATGATTCCGATTTATTTGAAAGAGAATTCAAGACGCTTCATTTTAAGCCTGAAGTCATTTTATACTTTTAAACCAAATGCTATTACCAAACGTTATTATTGTTATCGACAGCATTCAAAACTTTCCAAACTAAATATTTGTTTCATTTTTTGGCTATTACATATATAGAAGATTAAATATGTTACAAAAGCTTAAAAGCTTGAAAAAGTGTAGGCAATTTTTTGCAAGATAGTTCTAATATTACGTATTAGCATATTTCTATGCATTTTTTGATTCATATTTGACTATTTGATGTTGAAGGCAAATTTTACCAATTAATTATTATTTTATTTCTCACTTTGCACAAGTCTTATTTTCTCATTTAATAAAACTGGAAATTCAGTTCAAGATTATAATTCCATTAACTTTGGGTTGATTTTAAAACAAAGTCTAATAAAAATACTATAATGACATTATCCCATCTTTACATGCTAGTCAACTATTGAAATTTTAAAATTTAATTATTTTCGAACACGATTAACAAATAAATTGAAGCTAAAAATTTGATACCTGTCATAATTATTAAAATTTCAATGGAGTAGAATGAAATTGACTAATCTAAAGTCAAAACTTTGCTAAGAAAGTATTAAAAATATTGCATGAGGCAAAAATTTTAATGCCTTAGTTCAATTTTTAATGAGTACTCAAATTTGAATAAAATTTTGTCCTTTTTTTTTGTATTTAGCAATGAAATAGTTTTCAGAAAGAGACAATTATTCATTTTAAATTAAATGTTTTTTTATCTTCCAAAATGGTCCCTCAGTTATAAAACATTCCATTTATAGCTGAGTTTTTTTCTTCACCTGGAAACTAAGTAACAGGTAATTTTGATCAGCTTCAATCATTCAAAAGTGAAATTTTTACGTAAAAAGAAGGAAATGTTAAAATTATGTGCATTTTTCGCTTTTAAAATAAAAATGAAAACTTCACTCACGAATTTTAATTATTGTGGAGACATGTTTTATATTCTAAATATGCATTGCATTTTTCATTCTGTATTCAAATTAACGGAACCTTTTTTACCTTGGGAAATCTCAAGGTTGACTATTTGCTTGCTTGCTTAATTCATTCTAATTTCGAATTCCATTTTATTCTTCCATTTTTGTTACGTCCCATCCATTTCTATTAACATTTGCATAGCAGAGCAAAATTACTTGAAAAATTAAAGTAGATTGAATTTGAGTTCAGCACTGCTAAAGCGCTTTAACTCCATTGTTTGTCTTCTGAAAATACTACATTAGATTTTAATTTGCTAAATGCAGTATTCAATGTCATTATTATCTGCAATTATTTCATTTAAACAATTGTCGCTAATTTTGAATTTTATTTCAGGTAATGAATACTAAACGAATAACAGCTTTGCTCTTTATACTTTTGCAGGTACGTAATTGAAATTTTGCTGAGTTTTACTTGAAATTTGAGTTGTATATTCTATTTGTTTTATTTAGTAAGCATCTTAAAAATCTGTTTTCATCATTATTTTAGTGAATAATTGTTAATATATGCTTAAAAATAGCTAATTATTTTTCAACGTTTCAAGTGCATTTTATAGCTTCAATTTGTTAATAAATGTTTTGAAAGAAGTGGGAGTAAAATTTATGCCAATAGAACTTTAATTATCCACTCGTAAAAAATAAACTATTTTTTTAATTTTTAATTTTGTTTGATGAATTATTACTATGATCTGCGATTATTTTTGAAGCATCACTATTTGCAGGAGATAAAACAAGCTTTTACTTAACAAGGGTTTTTTTTGGCCGGTTTCAAACAGTTCACAGTATTGAAGTTAAAAAAAATACAAAAAAGAATATGTTTTCGATAAGACAAACTTGTCTGAGAAAGAAAGTTTTCATTTTTGCTTTTGTTAAAACCGGTATAATCATGCAAATTTTACCAATTTTTTTGTAAAGATTCAGTATCATAGGTGACTGCTAATAAGCTGGTAAATTAAAGTGACAAAACCATGAAATTTTCTTTCTAATGCAGCTAAATCAGGATCCTTTTCAAATTTACTTTTCAGAAGTTAATGTCACTAGCATTGCTTAATTATAAAAAAATTAAATGACAAACAAATCGCATTTTTCATATTTGCAAAGTCGCTTTTTCTAATTATTTTAATTTTTCATCTTTTTAAGTTTTTCCCAATTTATTCGTTGTTAATCATTATTCAATTCAAATTTTTATCGCAACTTTTCAAAAATCAAATAGAGCACTGTCAAATTTATACCGATGTTATTATTCATGCTAACATTTATAGATAGATTCTTAAATAGAAGGCTGTATAACTTTACTGCATAACTTCATTGCTACAAATGTGTTGTATTACAGAGTAAATTTTTCAATTTTGGAAAAGATACTTGTGAATAGTAATAGGTTTAACATAATTGCAATGACAGCTAATTTTTTTTCAAAGATCGTTGAGAAAGTTATCAATTTATCAGCAATGCTTGACTTCAATAACAAATGTTATGCAACTTTGAATTGAATGAAAAATGAACAAAATTATTTCTTTTGAGGTTAGCGGACAAAAGCAGTAACCATAAATAAACTGCAATTAATTTGTTGTACAGCACTATATAGCACGATAATATTCTGCTTGCAAAATTATAGCATCTAAATTTATTTATAAGAAGTAAAGTTTTGGGGCACAAGTTTATTTATAAGATATAGAATTTTCGTATTCACCAAGTTTTATCTTGATATTTTTGAATATTAGTCTTCAATTCACAATTTACAAATTTTCGGAACCAAATTAAAACATATATACATTTTATTTTTCGTCTGGCAACGCGAATAGCTTGAAGAGTCAGTAAGTATTGTTGCTTAATGAATTCTGCAAATAGCTGTCTATTTTAAAAGCAGAAAAGATTCTAGCGTGTTTTCTAGACTTTAATGTACTATTTTCATGTTGAATAGTTTTTATTCAATGATCAACAAGTGTAAAGGAAAGGACAGCATAATTAGCTTGAGAACAAACTGCAAAACTTTGCTAATGTCAGTTATTTTGAAGTTTTAACCTCCAAGTATTTACTGTTGGAATTATTATTATTATTTATTACTATTATCATTATTATTAATTATTATTATTATTAATTATTATTATTATTAATCACCACATTAGTTCAAATAAGTTGACAATATAATCAAGCAATTCACTGAAAATATCCAAAACTGCCACTACAAACATATTTTGAATAATATTAGAAACTAATGAATACTGATTTTTCAGCTAAAGTTATCAAAAGAAGCATAAAAATATTTAGGTCTAAATTTGACTTTGCATACAGTGAGTACTTTTGATTTATTAAAATGTAAGGTTGCATATTCAGATAAAAGTATCATAAATGTAAACGGCAGGTTTAATCAGCAGTAAATAGGGGAATTTATTTAATCTAAGTTATTTAAGCGATAGTAAAGTTTATGAGATAGAAATTTAGATAAGTATGTTATCAAACATTTAAAAAATTCATTAATAATTCTATATAATTGAAAAAAATTGTCATCAAGTTTAGTGTGCACAAATTTATCAAATAATATGAAACTAGCATCATGAATGAGATTATGAACGATAATCGGATATATATACATGCGTGTTTGGGGCAGACGTGTGTTCAATGTTTAGAACCGATTCACAATTGAGAGAAAGTTGAACTCTGATAATGCAAAAATAGTGCCGGTTACAATAAACAAATTATCAAATAGTTAGTGCTGTATTTACAAAAGTAACGGACAAAAAAGAAAAAAAGAAGAAAAATGGTTTTTGAAGTGTGCATTAATAGTGCTTTAACTCGAAATGAACAGATTTATTTGTTTAAATAATAATTGGAAATAAATGAAAAATTTTTCTTTTTAATTTCTTTACAGCAAAAGTGAATATAATCAAATATATGCGTCTAAATTTTACGAATTTTTCAGTTACTTTAAGAATATTGCAGGCATCAAGAACAATAAAAATGAATTGGAAATTACAGTTTAGCAACATATTCATATATTCTGGTAGTTGCAAGGCTGAAAATTTTTAGGCTTAGATATATATGGAACAAAAATATTACAAATGGACTTCTTAACTTAGCTTCTAGCTTTACAAAAAAGGAAATTAATTTTACACGGATTTATTTAGTATTTAGCTTATTAATCTCAAATATTAAAGACTGGGAGTTTTTTAACCTTCATGAATTCGCTAAATTATTTTCAAGCAAATTTTTCTGACAAGTATATGCAATGGCATATTGTATGAAAAATTTTTCAATGAAATTCAATGTTTCAGTAGATATATTTGTCAAAACAATATGCCAACAAATAATTCATCTTTATCAAGTATTGTATGCAGTCTTATGTACTGATAAAATATGCAACAAAAAAAAGTTCTATTTCAAAATCAAACACTCTTATTCTTGAAAGGAACTGCTAAGTAGCAGATTTGTAATCTATAATAGTACCTCAATAATAAAAACTAATAAGCGTAACTTTGTCACTGACGTTATTATATATTTGGTAAAAGCATTAAAACCTTATAATAGCTACAACAGAAACAACTAATAATTGTAATGAGTTTTTTGGTATTTACAAAGATTGGTACAGCTAATACATGAGTAACAATCAGTAATTTTTGCAAAATTTACTCATTTTCAGATGAACAGCTATTCATTATCAATGATTTAGCTGCTTCCCAGTATTTATTTTTCTACGCTCGAACTGAACTGTTAAGCTAAGCTGCGTTAAACCAAAACATGAAGATAAAATTTAAAAAAAAGCAATTTCTAGCTTGCAATTATTTTAGATTGTCCGAGGATTCGTTGGTGTTGCAATCGATAACTCAATTTTAGGTACTTTTATTTGATTAACTAATGTATAAATTAGTTAAAAAATGAGAAATATATAATGTATAAGACCATGTCAGATAATCCAAACGTTGAGTGTAATTCTGAAAGTATATCAGTCGTTTTTTCAACGTTGAAACCATTTATTGGTCGAACATTCGTGAAAGGTTATATCCAAGAAAGTAACTGCATCAAGGTGAGAGTAAATATTTGAAAAAGAACTTGAAAATAATGCACACTTTTTTTGATACAAATTAAACGTCTTAATGTTGTACGAAAACAAAAGCGGCAATATTAAGAATTATTATTTTATTTGAAAATTTACTGTCAAACATTTTATTAATGTCATTGCACAACAAATAATTTACTACTCTGAAATAATTCTAAGATTGGAAATCATCTACAAAACCACAGATTCACTATACAGTTCGATCAATGTGGATTGAGACGATCACGAGAAGTTTGAATATCTTTAATTACTTTATTACTTAATCTTTTAATCAAAAAAGTAACTCACAACAAAAATAGTTACGTATTTTACGTGAAATCAGTAATTAAAAAAAATTTATATAATCGATATTTAAGAAAAACTGATAAATAGCTATGCATATATGACTTTGGCCACATTAATGTAATTAACAACAAAATAACTTATTAATTTCAGTATAACGGTATTCGAATTACGACAACAGTAATAATATCATTTCATCCGGTATTAACTTTATTATTGCTTTTGTAAATTCACTGTGTTTTTCTCACTGCAATATTTTATCTATTTTTACTTTCGGCACTTGATTTAAATGCTGATTCTACAAAAAGAATTCAGATATTTTTGACTAAAGTTGATCGAGCATACCGACTTAACTGCTTCTATATGGAATCATCAAGGACAGTTACACAGGAATTAGAAATCAGGTAATTAATCATAAAACTTTTTCATTTTATTGACATTAAGGCGTAAGATTTAAAAGTAATTGCAGGTTTTTATCAATAATTTGTCTACATCTGTTCATTTTTGCAGCATGATGACAACGCAAGAATTGTTTCGTCAAACGCAAATGCCAATCTGCAAGTAAATTTTTGCATGTTTCAAATAAAATATAACATTCACTTAATGATAATTTCGTCACAGCAAAAATTTTGTGAAAAAATCAACATTTTTGAAAATAAATTGAGACTATTTGTAAATAATTCAAAACAATCATTTAAGTTAAAATATTATCAGAGGTTGCAACTAATAATTATTTTTGAATTTCAAGTTATTATTCTGCTAGTAATTTGCTACTTTTCAGCAAAATGTAATGTTTGCACCATTATTTTCTTCGCTCTTTAAAATAAGACAAATTTTGAAAAATTAAGTTACTTCTCTACCTTAAAATTTTTAAATAGAAATTCAATTTCTCTTGAATTTCTTCTAGCTAATCAAATTCATTCATTTTTAAAATCTCAGATATAAATTAAAGCTCGGTTTTTGTCACTACAGTTAATTCTTTTTTTTAATTGAATAAATTTAGTTTGGTTATTTATTTATTCTTTGAAAAATACTTGGAATTTATGATCAAATTTTTTCCTTCGCTTTTAGATATGAAATTTTGAGTGGAAGTGCGACCGGCATTCCAATACGATATGCAAAGGTCGGTGATAGTATTTATCACCGTTGGAGTTGTATAGCTAAAGCAGAAGATATATACTGCATGCGAGTTCATACGTGTACTGTAAATGATGGACAAGGTGGGGAAGTAGTAGAAGTTCTCAACAAAAAAGGGTAAAAAATTTTTCTTCTAGAAGATATTTTTTCATTATAACTTTCAACTTTCATAGTCAAAAGTATTTGTGATTATTTTTTACTTCTTTTTATCACTGTTAGCAAACATCTTTCAAGCTACTACTTTGCTTGTAATTGCTGGAGCAATAAAAAAAAAGAATTTACAAATAATAACTTATATTATACATATATGCAGTTAGAAAAAGTAATTTTAACTTATAATAATAGAACGATTTTTTAAAATAAAAACTTAGTCTTATGATAATTTTGAAATAAATTTCATCGTTTGTGCGCATTCGAAAATTTTTTTAGAATTGCATACGTTTACTAAATAAAAATTAAACTGAAATCTCATTTCGCTTCATTTAGCTAATAATTACTTATTTTAAAAAAATGTAAAATTTAGCAGTAATAAGTAAAAATTAAATAACTGCAATAAATGCAATATCTTTTATCGAAGTAAATTTACAAGTAATTGCAAAATTTTCTTAGACATAAGAATACGAATGCTACTAAGAGCTGAACATTTTTGAGCTTCATTTCATATCAATAAAATTCAAATTGAGCGCTAAAATATAATAGAGCTTTTGTTACTCACAATTTTGGTAAGTTTTCTGTGATTTGAGCAATTTTTTGAAGAATTTATCAAAAAATATATCTGTTGAATGCAAAGCAGTAACAAAAAATGTATCAAATTTCATAAAATCAATGTGATTTTATTGGTTAATTTTCAGATGTTCGGTAGACAGATACGTATTATTAGATCTCGAATATGGAGACGATCTTATAGCTGGACAAGAATCTCATGTTTTTAAGTTTGCTGATCGCCCAGCTCTTCACTTCAATTGTCAGATAGAACTAACTATAAAAGATCGTCATAGAGGATGCACTGATATGGTTACTTGCTGTATCACTACTACTCTTTTACAATCAATATTTTCAGAAAATTTTTTCACGTTAAAAATTCAGTTAAAATTTTTATCCATATTTTAAAGATAGGATATAAGAGAATTTTTTTTCTAATTTAGAGTTTGTAGCAAAAATAAAAATCTTTCAGCGACCAATTTGTGAAGGTCAAATACGAGTAGAACCATCAGCTCAAACTCATGAGCAGCATGTTGCAGAGGAAGAGTAAAATCTATATTCTTTTTATCGTTCATATTATTATTCCGAGGCTTAAATGAACTCAAAATAATTATGAGCTGATATTTCAGACTATTTTTATCAATTATGATATTTCAGGACGAAAATAACAGCTTATCAAAGCACCAAAAAATTGCATAATAACTTAAGTAATGATTTATTTGTCTCAGTTTGTAGTAGTATTGAGTTAAAATAAACGTTACTGTACTGAAATATAATAGTAAATTATAGATCTAAATGATACAACAAATTACAAAAGTGAAGGCGAAAGCATCGAGTCACTTTATGATAGTATAGAAAGAGTAAATGCATCAAAACGAGATTCAAAAATACATCCAAGTCAATTTTCTGGACCACCTGGTGTCAATCCGCCCTTGGAAGTAGTCTACGCTGCAGAAAATAATTATGAGGTAATTTTAAGTAGGCATAAGCAAGAATCTGCATGTAACTTTTGATAATTTTAGCAACTACTGCTAAACCTTCATACCTTAATTAATCCACACCCTTCATATTGTTTTGGTCGTTCGATTTTTTTCACTTCAATTTTCATTCCTTCACTTTATTTGATTACATGTTCATTCAACTTTATAAGATTAAAATGATAAAAATTTTAATCGTAAGTCTTAAGGATATATCAACAGCGAACAATGAAGAATATGGCTATGCATCAAAAGTAGAACTTTATGAAACAGCAACTCAACGAACCACAATTACATACGACGAAGGAAATGCTTACCGATTAATCAGAAGGAAGCGAAGTTCGAATAATTTTTTTTTTAATGAGCGAAAAACAGGTAAGGTGTAGCGAGAATGAAAAAATTTTTATACCACACTTATTTCAGAAAAATTGAAATATATTCATATACATACTGAGAATCAATCTAATTGCTGTTTACAACGAAACTCTGAAGTACTTAAATAGAAATATGACTGAAGTGTGAATACTGTATCATTTTGATCTTCAATTATAAATTATCACTGTCACTACTATTATTATTGTTATTGTTATTTTGAACGTTGTTAATAATTTACCACCTTAGTATTAGCACAGAACTGTAGAATTCCGAACTCAGTTACGTGACAAATACTGTGAATGATTACAACCAGATATAAAAATAAATGACTAAAAAATAAAACTTTTATGACTGCAGCTACGCGAAAACAAAATATTCCAGATAAATCTATAATTGCGTCACCTATATTATACGTTGCAAATGTTGATCTACCAGAACAATGTCTGACAGTTTTTGGCATAGAAGATGGTCTACCACCCAGTAAATCTTATTAACATTTTACAAATAATTTTTTGTCAAAAAAGTAAGTTATGACAGCAAAAACTTTCATTTGCTACTTTTTAAATCACTACGAAGTATTTATTCTATTTGCAGCTGACAATGAAATGCACTCTGTGAATTTGAATGCACTCTCTCATCAAAATGACATTTCTACAAAATGTCTCTCATCAAGTATGTAAACTTTTCACATCATTATTAGTGATAACTTTAGTCCATTACTATACAGAAGCGTTAAATTATTGCAAACTTTTCTGAAGCGAACAGATTTCGAAACGCAAACGATTGAAAATGAAAATTTTGAAAGCATGCAAAAATTATGAGACACAAGAGGAAGATGAATACATTTGATAGTGCAAAAATCCTACTTACGTTTTTTTAATGCAATTTACGTCTGAATTAATGTGGCATACGTTTTCTACGTACTAATCACTATCAAAGCTAAAAATGAAAGAGCAAAATTAAAACAGTACAAACATGAAAAAAATTCAATATGAAAATTTTCTTGTAAGTTTTTTATTTTCTCAGCAAATTTCTAAAAATCTGCTGAAATTGCAGCTCGCTTGATGGTGTTATTATTTATATTGACACTCACACTTATCATCTTTGTCACCGTTTTGATGCTGATTCTGCGAAGACGCAACACATTACTGCATACCGAATTCATTAAGTGAAACTACAGTAACTACGATCTAACACTCAAATAACTTTGATATCAGCATGTTATGTTATTATTAAAGGTTTTGTGTACTATACTTTGCTTAATATTGATTCAATCAAAACATTAATGTGCAGATCTGAAGTTTAAAGAGACTGAGAGCTAGGATGTGGGCTTTACTGTTCCTAAAATAACAACACATATTTTAACAGGAAAAAATAAGAACAAAATTATTTTGTCACACGCTTGGTGCTTAAAATTTATTAGCAGTAGTATTTAAATTTATATATCATTTGCCTGTTTATAAGAAGACTGTTTAATGCAAATTAGAAGCGCGTAACACAAATTTAAGGTTTTCTAGTCCTTTTTTGGTTTTTTTGCACTAGAAATATAAGAATGGTTCACAATCTGTTAATTTGGAATGAAAATTAGTACAATAAATAGTTTCTGAAAGTTAACATTTTTGTTCACTCAGTATTACTTTAAAACACGCACATATATAAACATGTATCAATTAAGATCATACGGGGGTCAATCACCTTTCTGGCCGTATTTTGGCGCTAAATCATGTTCCGGCACTTTGACTCTAACTGTTAAGTTTGTTGTGTTGGTTTCCGTTGCTTCATCCCAGTGGAATCTGCGACGATGACTGAGATGCTTCTGAACGTCTTCTTGAACACAATCGACTAGATTTATACCTCGACGTGTTCAGTTACACTGATTCCTTTCGCGTAACGTTTATGAAAGTTCGCTACAATCCCATTTCAAATCATTACATACGGAATTATTTTGGTCCTGCATTTTATCTCTACACCGAGTTTACCAGCCAGTAAATCGTACTTTCGCTTCTTTTTGGTCTCGACCGCTATCAACCTGTCTTGACCAGTGATGCGAACCTCAATCAGGATTACTTCACATCGCTTCTTATCGTGTATCATGATATCCGGTCGATCCGCTTTTATTCT
>UYYF01004830.1:9244-30438 GCA_900618365.1 Thelazia callipaeda
GTAAATGGAACTTCCTATCGGCGTTGGGCATTCAGTGTACCAATGATGGCTACTCTCTATCGCCTTGCTAATCAGTTATTGACTGATCTTGTGGATGATAATTATTTCTATTTGTTTGATTTGAAATCATTTTTCACGGCCAAAGCATTAAACGTGGCAATTCCTGGTGGCCCAAAATTCGAACCACTGGTGAAAGATCTTAATACACTGTAAGCAGCTTTGGTTGAAATTGATCAGTCATGTTTCTAACTTTATTTCTTAAATGATGTTTTAACCTTTTTGTAGTGACGAAGACTGGAATGAGTTTAACGATATAAACAAAGTCATTATCAGAGCTCCTATTCGTACTGAATACCGGATCGCTTTCCCTTTCATGTACAATAATCTTATCAACAGCTTACCAGTTCAAGTGTCTTGGTACTTTTTATAGTTCATTACAGAAAGTAAAGCCATTTCATCATAAATCTCATATTGTAATAGCTCAAACAATTTTCATAGTTATGTATTTCTTAGGTATCATACCCCTTCTGTTGTATTTATCAAAACAGAAGATCCAGATTTACCAGCTTTTTATTACGACCCTCTGATTAATCCAATAGCACAACGCTCTATCGAAAAGGTCAAAACTTTATTTTCATTGTTTTCTTCTCGATGTGTGCAAAATTGAGAACAATAAGATGATTTTGAGCTGGAAAAACTCGAAATCTTATTGTTCTTGCTATCTCAGTTTTTGTCTTTTGTCATTTATTCTCAGTTTTTGGTTGCGGAACAATTTTTTTAAATACTTCTCATAAATTTTGAATCTCGAAAGTATTTTTCACAAAAGCAGTAATTACATCTTTCGTGTCATTAGTGAAAATACTTCAAGTCAATGTGCAATTCGTTGAATTTTTGATCTTCTATTTCACTGAACACTATTGCATTCACTACAAATATTTTGAGGGTTTTAATATGCTAAGGAAAACTTTCTGTATTTGAACTTAGAACTATTTTCACGGTCGTTATTGATAAATTTATGATTAGTTAGGTTTTTGTTGTATAGCGATTTGATGTGGTCTTTATCAAGTCGGTAACAGAAACCAAAATAAAAATAACCAATATTTAAAGGCGAATAACTTGGAAAAGTGTTAGCGAAAGTTGTCAGAACTGATCTGGTTACATGATCTTGTTAGTAGGGTCTTTTCTCTTAACTTAGGTTAAAAAAATCATTAAATTTTTAATCTAAATATTAAAGATATCTAAATTACAGAGTAAAGAGATTGTCCCAGTGGAGGATGAAGATTTTGTTTTACCAGAAGAAATTGAAGCAATTTTCTGTAACGTTCCGCTGTATACAGAAAACACTGGAAATGGCATAGCTCTAATGTGGGCTCCACGACCTTTCAATATGCGTTCGGGACGTACGCGAAGAGCGATAGATGTGCCACTTGTCAAGTCTTGGTATCGAGAACATTGCCCATCAGGTTTTTGCCTTAGAATTACTCAAGTGAATAATTTGATTATATCATATAACAAAACATGAAATTTTAGGAATGCCAGTGAAAGTGCGTGTTTCATATCAAAAATTACTTAAAGTTTTTGTTTTAAATGCTTTACGTCATCGACCTCCAAAGCCTCAAAAACGACGGTTAGTTTATTTTTTGCAGTTCGGTATTCAATTTTCAGTTAATTTTGTATCAAAGTGAAAAATAATACTGTAAAATAAATAGAATTTGTCAATTTTAAATGAGGACTTAACATATGCAGCCATTACTGACATATGAAATTATTATTTACAGTTATCTTTTCCGCTCGTTCAAGTCAACAAAGTTTTTCCAGTCGACTACACTAGATTGGGTTGAAGCTGGTTTACAGGTTTTGCGTCAAGGCTATAATATGCTTAATTTACTCATACATCGCAAGAACTTGAATTATCTTCATCTGGATTATAATTTTAACCTGAAGGTTACAGCATTTTATTGTCTTTGAAGATACGATTTTTGTTTCATTGTATTTTTAAATATAATTCGTTAACTCAAAATTTATTTTTGGTAGTTTTCAGCCAGTAAAAACGTTAACAACTAAAGAACGTAAAAAGTCTCGTTTTGGTAACGCATTCCATTTGTGTCGTGAGATCTTGCGTCTCACAAAATTGGTAGTCGACGCTCATGTGCAGTACCGACTAAATAATGTGGATGCATATCAGGTATATTATAAATCATTTGAGGCATAAATTTGCCATTTCCATATCTTTAGATTGTTTCGTCAATTATCTTCCTTATACATTCATCAAAATGTTTTCTATAAAGCTGATAGTATTTATTATAAAAAGCAGGGTTTTTTGAATTATTTGAAGGGAATCCTTCTTTTATTTAAAATTAATATAGTGAATATTTCAGTTGGCTGATGGTCTGCAGTATATTTTTTCGCATGTTGGTCAGCTTACAGGCATGTATCGTTACAAATACAAGTTAATGAGACAAGTTCGCATGTGCAAAGATTTGAAGCACCTTATATACTATCGTTTCAATACGGGACCTGTAGGTAAGTGGAACAAGACTGAAACTTGTTCTCTTTCATTGTGTGAAATTTAATCTCAGTGTGATCATTTTAATCTAATTTTAAACTGACGAAGTTTACGCATCAATGATTAGTTCAGGAAAAGGACCAGGATGTGGTGTTTGGGCACCAGGATGGCGAGTATGGCTTTTCTTTATGCGTGGGATTACTCCGCTTTTGGAGCGCTGGCTAGGAAACCTTTTGTCGCGACAGTTTGAAGGTCGTCATTCAAAGGGTGTTGCGAAGACAGTAACCAAGCAAAGAGTTGAATCTCACTTTGATCTGGAATTGAGGTTTTTATCATTGGCTTATTAAATTGAGGAAAATTTGATTTCATTTATAATCTGGAGTTTTAATTCAGAGCTGCTGTAATGCACGATATTTTGGATATGATGCCTGAAGGAATTAAACAGAATAAAGCTCGTGTGATTCTGCAGCATTTAAGTGAAGCTTGGCGATGCTGGAAAGCAAATATACCGTGGAAGGTAAGGTTTTCACTGTTTTACTTGAAAATACAATGATTAATAACAGAAGTAATTAACTGTTACGATTAGGTGCCTGGACTGCCAACACCAGTTGAAAATATGATATTACGTTATGTGAAAGCTAAAGCTGATTGGTGGACAAACTCTGCTCATTACAACCGTGAGCGTGTTCGTCGTGGTGCTACTGTTGATAAGACTGTTTGCAAAAAAAATCTGGGGCGTCTAACGCGCTTGTATCTTAAAGTATGTCTTCACATTTTTTCAGTATTGAAATTGTTGTTTTTGTTTATATTTTCTATTGTACAGGGCTGCAACTAATTCAGTTTATCACAATTTAATCTTCGAAAACGTTGCAAAGCTTAAGATTTTTTTATATTTGACTTAAATTTATTTTAAAAATTTCAGGCTGAGCAAGAAAGACAGCATAATTATTTGAAAGATGGCCCATACATTAGCGCCGAAGAAGCTGTAGCAGTTTATACAACAACTGTGCACTGGTTGGAATCAAGGCGTTTTTCACCAATTCCATTTCCACCACTTTCCTACAAACATGACACAAAATTGCTCATTTTGGCATTGGAACGACTTAAAGTAGCTTTTTTATCAGAATTTATTCTGAATCCAGTTCCATAAGTGATTCGTATTTAAGCTCTTCTAAATTTTATTGATTTAGGAAGCTTACTCAGTAAAAAATCGTTTGAATCAAAGTCAGCGAGAAGAATTGGCTCTAATCGAGCAGGCATACGATAATCCTCATGAGGCGCTTTCCCGTATCAAGCGACATATGTTGACGCAAAGAGCATTTAAGGTATTTAACATAATATTTTGGTTTAAAAGTTTTTGTGACCAATTATGCTTGGAAGAAAACAAAAGCTTCAATCTTTTTTTCAGGAAGTAGGAATTGAGTTCATGGATCTTTATTCTCATTTGGTACCTGTTTACGACATTGAACCTTTAGAAAAAGTTACGGATGCGTATTTGGATCAGTACTTATGGTATGAAGCAGATAAACGTCGTTTGTTTCCTAATTGGATCAAGCCTAGTGACACAGAACCCCCACCGCTTCTCACTTATAAATGGTACCTTGGTTCTGGTTTTGCTTTTTGCGCCGTTATCGTTTCTCAGTGACTAGGTGAACTAAGATGCTCGTTTTTAGGTGTCAAGGTATTAATAATCTACAAGAAGTCTGGGACACCGCTGAAGGTGAATGTGATGTTATGTTAGAAGCAAGGCTGGAAAAAGTTTACGAAAAAATGGATCTGACGTTATTGAACAGATTGCTCAGGTTTATGAAAGTTTTCATCAAATGTGCCTCACATTTTTAGTGAGTGCTGTTAGAATTTTAATTTTGTATATTTTTAGATTAATCGTTGATCACAACATTGCTGATTACATGACAGCAAAGAATAATGTCTTAATAAACTACAAGGATATGAATCACACCAATTCTTTCGGAATCATTCGTGGATTACAGTTTGCATCATTTATTGTGCAGTACTATGGCTTAGTTCTAGATCTGTTAATTCTTGGTCTTAGACGAGCTAGTGAAATCGCTGGACCACCTCAGGTAGAATTATATTCAGTTCAGCTTCCTTCAAAAATCTACCAAAAAAAACATTGTTTTACGCGAAATATACTAAAATCATTCAGTGTCCAAACGAATTCCTTACGTATCAAGACGTCGCGACAGAAATCGTGCATCCTATCAGGCTGTATTGTAGATACATTGATAAAATTTGGATCTTCTTCAGGTAATTTATTCTTTTTTTTGTATTATGACAATTTGACCAAGCATACTGACCAAATTAGATCTCATTAAAATTTTTGTAGGTTCTCGTCCGATGACTCGAGAGATTTAATCCAACGATATTTAACTGAGCATCCAGATCCAAATAATGAAAACATTGTTGGCTATAATAACAAAAAGTGTTGGCCGAGAGATGCACGTATGAGGCTTATGAAGCATGATGTTAATCTGGGTCGCGCTGTGTTTTGGGATATTAAGGTTCAGTTCAATGATCATTTATTTTCGCTATTATTCTCTATTCTTGTAATGGAAAAATATTTAACTTTTTCATTTGTTATGATTTTATAACCAATTGGTTTAGGTGTTATTGAAGTTGACATTTTTCAAAAAATAATTCACATTGAGAGATACTTGTAGAATCGTTTGCCTCGATCAGTCACTACCGTTGAATGGGAAAATTCATTTGTATCAGTTTATAGTAAAGACAATCCCAACTTATTGTTTGATATGTGTGGTTTTGAATGCAGAATACTGCCAAAGTGCCGTATGGCAACTGAAGAATTAACTCATCGAGATGGTGTTTGGAATCTGCAAAACGAGGTTTGTTAATAATCACTACATAAATTTTCATGAGTCGGGTCTTTTCTAAAGTCACTTTTATACTCTTTGAAGGTCACAAAAGAACGTACAGCTCAGTGTTTCTTAAAAGTTGACGAGGAGTCTTTATTGAAATTCCATAATCGGATTCGGCAAATCCTTATGTCTTCTGGATCTACTACTTTCACAAAGGTATTTGACCGCTTACTTTTCCAATAGTATTAAGTAGCGTAGTCATTAATTTATTGTTTCAGATTGTTAATAAATGGAATACGGCTCTTATTGGACTGATGACATATTTTAGAGAAGCTGTGGTTAATACTCAGGAATTGTTAGATTTACTAGTCAAGTGCGAAAACAAAATCCAGACACGGTACATTTTTGGCTTTCGAAACAATTTATAAAAATTATCAGTATTGGTTTATAGCTTGTTCATAACAGAACAAGCAATTCTACTTTTGACGTTGTTCATGAAATTCTTCATTAATGAATTTGCATAGGATATTTCTCGAAGTGTATGTATATCGATCGTTATGAATTTCACATAAGCTTGAAATTTTTACGTACATGAGTTATAATGTGAAAAGGATGAAACTATTCTTGGTCTATAAAAGATTACAGATTTAATGTTAACAAAGTAGAGTTAGGAATACGAAAAGGCTGATAATATTTATAGCTGTTACCTTTCTGTTTTTATCCTTTCTCATTGAGTGATGTAGAAAAATCAACGACTTTGTGCACCGACTATTATAACATCTTGTGCTAGGTTGTGGTTATAGTGGACTTTATGAAAGATTCTAGATTGATTGCGCGTGTTTGCACATTTTTAGACTAGTAAATACAAATTTTGGAATTTTTCACTCAGTTCAAATTTTAAACTTTGAAAATGCAAACTAGTTTTCATTAATAGCAGTGTAGTATAAAAATCGTAACTTTTATAGTATCAAAATCGGACTTAACTCTAAGATGCCCGCTCGTTTCCCACCTGTGGTTTTTTATACACCAAAGGAAATTGGTGGATTAGGCATGCTTTCAATGGGTCATGTGTTAATTCCACAATCTGACTTGCGGTGGATGAAGCAAACTGATCAGGGTGGGATTACTCATTTTCGAAGTGGCATGACGCATGATGAAGATCAGCTAATTCCGAATTTGTATCGCTATATTCAGGTCTTATCAAATTTTACGATTTCATATTTTTTACTAATATATGGTTTCAAAAATTGTCATGTTAATTTTCTATTTTAAAATTTGGAATTTGATTGACACCAGGTCTTTGGACATTTGTAAGTTTTTCGAACTTAATTAATTCCTCGTGCAATTTCTATTTCTAGCCATGGGAAGCTGAGATCATTGATTCACAACGAGTTTGGGCCAAATACGCTCTGAAGAGACAGGAAGCCAGTGCCCAGAACCGCCGCTTAACTCTTGAAGATCTAGATGATAGCTGGGATCGTGGAATTCCTAGAATAAATACACTATTCCAAAAAGATCGACATACTCTGGCATATGATAAGGGTTGGCGAGTGAGAACGGAATTTAAAACATATCAGGTCTTGTACATTGGTATTTTATGAGCTCAAGAACTAAATTGATATTGTGTAGTTGTTTCAGTGCTTGTTACAAGTTGATGTCAAATTTAGTTGTGATTAGAAATATTTGTAGATTCTGAAGCAAAATCCATTTTGGTGGACACACCAACGGCATGATGGTAAATTGTGGAATCTGAACAACTACCGTACTGATATGATTCAGGCTTTGGGTGGTGTTGAAGGTATTCTTGAGCACACATTGTTCCGAGTACGTTTGTTTTCTGTCAGTTCGGAACAAACTTTATATTTCATGTTCTTGGAAATAATCGATGATTTTCGTATCAATTTTTTCAGGGTACCTACTTTCCTACATGGGAAGGATTGTTCTGGGAGCGAGCTTCTGGTTTTGAGGAGTCAATGAAATTCAAGAAACTTACAAACGCTCAAAGATCTGGTTTAAATCAAATTCCAAATCGTCGTTTCACACTTTGGTGGTCACCGACTATTAATCGTGCTAATGTTCGTTTTGCTTCAGATATCCATGTTTTTTTTTCTTATTTTTTAAAGTAATACTGTAAATGAGTTGTCATGTTACATACAGGTTTATGTTGGTTTCCAAGTGCAACTTGATCTTACTGGTATCTTCATGCACGGCAAAATTCCAACTTTAAAAATATCACTTATTCAAATATTCCGTGCCCATTTGTGGCAGAAAATCCATGAATCAGTTGTTATGGACTTGTGTCAGGTATGCTTCTTGTTTAATAAGAGTAGAATCGAGGTAAATCTTTGCTTTTAAAGTTTTTAATCTCATGGAAGTCATTTCCAGGTGTTTGATCAGGAACTTGATGCTTTGGAAATTCAGACGGTACAAAAAGAAACAATTCATCCTCGCAAATCTTATAAAATGAATAGTTCATGTGCTGATATTTTGCTGTTTGCACAATATAAGTGGCATGTTTCGCGTCCGTCTCTGTTGGCTGACACAAAGTAATTTTTAATTATAAATTATTTTCCGTTTCACAGTTTGAGTGTTGTACAGATTTTCACTTTCATTTTTGACCTGCCTTATTTATGCAGTAATTTCATCATTATGAAATTCAGGTTTCTTCTTACATAAGTAGACATCTAAATTTTAGAGATGTTATGGATAACACTACTACACAGAAATACTGGCTAGATATTCAGTTACGATGGGGTGACTATGATTCACATGATGTTGAGCGTTATGCAAGAGCCAAGTTTCTTGATTACACAACAGATAATATGTCGATTTATCCATCGCCAACCGGAGTTCTAATAGCAATTGATTTGGCTTACAATTTATATAGGTAAAGTTCTGTCGGTATTTTGAAATAAGATCTAGTTCTCAAACTTCAAAATGCACTGTATAACAATATCTGTGGAGATTGGTTTAGCCCAATTTTCTAGCGCTTATGGCAATTGGTTCCCTGGTATGAAACCTCTTATTCGACAAGCTATGGCTAAAATAATCAAAGCAAATCCTGCCTTTTATGTATTGCGGGAGCGTATTCGTAAAGGTCTACAGTTGTACTCATCAGAACCTACGGAACCATATTTGACATCTCAGAATTATGGTGAATTATTCAGCAATCAAATTATTTGGTTTGTAGACGATACGAATGTCTACAGAGTGACGATTCATAAAGTATATTCTTTAGTCTTCGAAGATTTTGGATATTATCTTTTTTTATAAATATGATTATCCATCTTAATTCCATAATATAGTATCAAATATTTGCCCACTTG
This sequence comes from Thelazia callipaeda, assembly GCA_900618365.1. NCBI lineage: Eukaryota > Metazoa > Nematoda > Chromadorea > Rhabditida > Thelaziidae > Thelazia > Thelazia callipaeda. The sequence goes on from UYYF01004830.1 coordinate 17,914, forward strand.
TTTTTACTTTTTGATTCTTGCAGACATTCGAAGGAAACTTAACAACGAAACCGATTAATGGAGCCATTTTCATTTTTAACCCTCGAACTGGGCAACTGTTTTTGAAAATTATTCATACAAGTGTTTGGGCTGGGCAGAAACGTCTAAGTCAGGTAATATTTTCTCATTCAAATAGAGATTGTTTGTACTATTTCGTTTATTACTTGAATTTATATCTAATATATGTACTCAAATTCCAATTTCAGTTGGCCAAGTGGAAGACAGCTGAAGAAGTAGCTGCTTTGATTCGTTCTTTGCCAGTCGAAGAACAACCACGTCAAATCATTGTAACTAGGAAAGCTATGTTAGATCCTTTAGAAGTGCACTTGCTTGATTTTCCAAATATTGTTATCAAAGGGTCAGAATTGATGCTACCTTTTCAAGCTATTATGAAGGTATGAATTACATGGTTTTGATAGCTTTAATTATATTTTGAGGTCATTGCTGGAGACATTATTTTGAAACTTTCAGGTAGAAAAATTCGGTGATCTTATTTTAAAAGCTACTGAACCTCAAATGGTATTATTCAACTTGTATGATGATTGGCTGAAAGTAATTATTTTATTTTTTACCAATTTTATGTAAGAGCTGGATCACATTTTTATTAATTCTGTCTTATTGTATGTGCTTTAGATTCTCAGTGAAAATGCTGATTAAATTTTAATATTTTTATAATCAGAAGAATATGTAATGTTAATAAATCATATAAAAAATTTGGATTTGTGAAAGCATGAAGTAGGAAAAGCACCTTTCATTTCCAATTTCTCGTTTCAGACTATATCAAGTTATACAGCATTCTCTCGCGTTATTTTGATAATGCGTGGAATGCATATTAACCCGGATAAAACCAAAGTTATATTGAAGCCAGACAAGACAACAGTCACTGAACCACATCATATATGGCCGTCTCTTTCTGATGAAGACTGGATTAAGGTATGTATGGGACAATCAGTTAATCGCTTTAGAAATGAGTAGAAGCTAAATTTCAGTTTGTCTTTCAATTGCAGGTTGAATTAGCTTTGAAAGATATGATTTTGGCAGATTATGGTAAAAAAAATAATGTCAATGTTGCATCGCTGACACAAAGTGAAGTGCGAGATATCATTCTCGGTATGGAAATCAGTGCTCCATCAGCACAGCGTCAGCAGATAGCAGATATTGAAAAACAAACAAAGGAACAGAGTCAAGTACACTTTAGAAAGTTTTAGTTACTTGATCAATTAATGTCATTCGGTGATTAAAAGTCTATTTAGTTTGTAATTTTTTTAATCTAAAAGACTAATAATAAATTCATCGCATTATTTTATATTTTAATGCATTGGTACCACGTTTTATCTTCTCTTTACTTTGAAGGTTACTGCAACCACAACACGAACAGTCAACAAACATGGTGATGAAATTATATCAGCAACGACGAGTAATTATGAGGTACTATCTTCATTATAAAGTTAGACACATTGAGCAATATTAATAAGGCATTGAAAACTGAAAAAATTTTTTATTCTTTTTTTCAAAAACTCATCTCCAGTTATTTTGCAAAATTATTCAATGAAATTATACTTTTAGAACAACATTCATTCGTATTTTCAGAGTCAAACGTTTGCGTCACGTACGGAATGGCGAATTCGAGCAATCAGTGCGACTAATTTGCATTTACGAACACAGCATATATATGTCAACTCAGATGATGTTAAAGATACAGGCTATACATACATATTGCCAAAGAATGTATTGAAAAAGTTTATTGTTATCGCTGATTTAAGAACCCAAGTGAGCAGTTTTTTTATCTAAGTGAAATCAGAATTAAGGTGTGCTTATTTTATTAGCTGTTTACCAAGTGTATTATTCTTAATAGGTTGCGGGTTATCTCTATGGAGTATCACCACCTGATAATCCACAAGTAAAAGAAATTCGATGTATTGTATTACCACCGCAGTGGGGTACTCATCAGTTGGTACATCTTCCAAATCAGTTACCCACTCATGAATTCATTAAAGATCTCGAACCACTTGGATGGTATGTTATTATTGTGAATTTTTGTGAAAGTAAACTTGCTTGTGCAGTTAAAGCAGCTTCTTTATTTTCGTGATCATTTCTAGGATGCACACACAACCAAATGAACTCCCTCAACTTTCTCCTCAAGATGTTACATCTCATGCAAAAATCTTAATCGACAATGAAAGTTGGGATGGTGAAAAAACTGTTATTATTACTTGCAGGTTTGTAGAATCGGATTACACTTTTATGATTGTGAGAAACATCTTAATTCACATTGATCAGTCAATAATAACAGTAAAGTTTTTTTAAAAGCAGTTCGTTATTTTAGTTTCACTCCTGGTTCAGTGTCATTAACTGCTTACAAACTAACTCCAAGCGGTTTCGAATGGGCTCGAAGTAACACGGATAAGCAAAGCAATAATCCAAAAGGCTATCTTCCCTCTCATTATGAGAAAGTTCAGATGCTATTATCAGACCGTTTTCTTGGCTATTTTATGGTCCCTTCATCAGGAATATGGAATTATAATTTTATGGGTATAGTTTAATTTTGAAAGTTCATACCTTCTTTTTTGAAATGTACGTGAAGCATTGGAAATTATTAACAAACAAGATATTAATCGTTAACTACAGGTGTTCGGCATGAAGCGAATATGCGTTATGATTTGACATTAGCGAATCCTAAAGAATTCTATCATGAGGACCATCGACCATTGCATTTCCACAATTTCAAAGCATTTGATGATCCGCTGGGAGTATTTACTGCTGATCGCGAAGATACTTTTGCTTAAAATTTGTAGAATTTGTTGGCTAACTTTGTTTTTTTCTGAAGACGTCAATTTAATGTTGAAGTTTAAATTTGAGAAAAAATTGTCAATTTGTGATTCAACTTCTTTCTGTGTGATCGTAGTATCTAAAAAAGTAAGAATTCACTGACCTCATCCATTTTGATATTGTTACAGCGATTTTTGAATGTTGTAAGTTTCTTTATTCACTGGAAGGAATAGTATTCCCTATTCAGACTCTAAATATTTTTTCTAAATATTGCGTTGTGCATCTCGCGCCTCTATTGTATATTGAAAAGTAATTCTCAATTTATTCAGATGTTATTGTGAGATAAATTTTTGCAAGAAATGCGTGTTTTGGCCGAAATTGTACACACAAAACATTTCTTCTACTACTAATTATTTGTGAAATGTCTTTATAATGAGACTAGTTGTGACAAGTAAGTTTAGTTGCATTAGAGCAGGTAAGTGATTAGTGTTTTGGTATGGCCGACGTAAGGATTTCGTTTTGGAGTGGAGGTGGGAAATTTATTGCTCATTTGTGGGCAGCAGTCTTTTGCACCATCCAATCATCCTTTCTAAATATGTTGAGGCTAGTAATGTAACGGTCAAGAGAACATTCTACTCATTCCTACTTTAGGTCTTGTTATCTGTGAATGAATGGGGACTATTAATTTGTTGAATTTCAGTCCCTGAGGGAGTGCTCGATTTCTGATGTTTAAATGATTGGCTTCGGGAGTTTAGGTTTGAATAATGGCAGCAATTCCCATAAAAAATAAAGTGCAGGTCAGTGACGAATTATACTAGATTCCTCATAAATGAAATTGGATTGATTTGATTGTATTATATTCTACACTATTTTCATTTTCTTAAATTTGAAAGTTTCAGAAATAATTTTATTTGTTCTCCGTATCTATGCACTGTGTTATAGGTTTCATTTGTAATTCGGGATGAGAAAGAACCCATGCATCGTTCAGGAGTTAACTGTTTACAGTACGATATGGGAACAGGCCGATTGTTTTCTGGCGGTTCTGACACCATAATACGTATTTGGGAAGCACCCGATCAAAACAATGACAACGTTCGAATTTTTATCGAATTTTTCATAAGAATATTGTGTTGTTTATTATACTGACGTAGTTTTTGTTTGCAGGCATAAAATTTGTGTGTAAATGATTGTCGTATTCTGCGTTTCTTGAGATTAGAAAATTGATAAGGTGTTACAGATGGTTTTTCGCCTGTTTTTATAAGAAATGGATTAGTTACTACTCCATATAAGTTTGTATCCTGCTCACTAAGATTTTTTGTTTATCTTTTTACATTATAGCTAGATGAAGGATTTATGTTCAATGGCGATGGCTATCAAAGAAAAGAAAGAACAAGGATTCACCATAATCTTCATATACAGTCTATGGAACATCACACTGATTGGGTTAATGATATAGTGCTTTGCTGTGGCGGCAGAAATCGTATGTTCGTTATCGACATTTTAAATTCTGAATTGTATCAAAGATATAAGGAATTTTTGCATATTTTCACAAAATTGCAGTCCTTCTTCACAGTAAGAAAAACTTTTAATTCAGATTGTTTAGCCGCATGATTAGATTTTCGTAAGATAGTTTCAAATGCTTTTATACTATGCTTTTTTAATTTATTTTAATGCCAGATTTCAATACATAATAATGAAATTTAGTTATTTCGGCTTCAAGTGACACAACAGTGAAAGTCTGGAATGCTCAAAAAGGTTTTTGTATGTCTACGCTGCGTACACACCGTGACTATGTCCGTGCATTAGCATATGCCTGTGACATTGAAATGGTTGCAAGTGGTGGTTTCGATCAACTTATCTATTTGTGGGATGTTGCTACATTAACAAAGCTTACTGCATTAAATAATACTGTTACAAGTAAGTTTTACTTTCATAGAACTTCAATATTCAAGAGATATTTCGAAACAGTCTAATGATCCAACAATTTTTTTTTAATCTTTTGTTTCACTTAGCTCTTTCACCATTATTTAATTTAAACTAGGAATTTTTCTTACAGCTTCTTCACTGATTGGTAACAAAGACAGTATTTATTCATTAGCAATGAATCCTTCTGGAACGCTTATTATATCTGGTTCAACAGAAAAAGTATTCTTTACTTTTTGACCTTTTTTAGTTTTCTTTTTTTATTCATTAATGTTTTGAAGGTTCTTCGAGTATTCGATCCTCGTTCATGTCAAAAGCTCATGAAGCTTCGCGGTCACACGGATAACGTTAAGGCAATTATTGTTAATCGTGATGGCACACAAGTTTGAAACTTTAAAATTTTATCTTTTAGATTCTTCTATATTTGTACATATAAAATTTCAAGCAGCTTTTATGAATATGTATACTTTTTTATTTTGCTCAAGCAACTTCCCTGACTTTTTTCTCTCTTACAGTAGAGCTTTGAATCACTAAACTATGCAAACCTTATTATGTTTCAGTGTATCTCAGCCAGTAGTGATGGAACCATAAAATTATGGAGCATTGGCCAACAGTGTTGTGTATCATCAATGAAATGTCATTCAGAAGGTGTTTGGGCACTACAGGTTTTATTCCATTATTTGTCTGTTGAAAAGCATTCTCAGTCCATATATTGAGTGAAAAATGTTAATTGTTAATAAAATTACATCACATTTGATAACTGTTATGTCATTCAGGCTGATAGCAATTTTTCGTATGTATATTCCGGAGGGAGAGATAAAAAAGTTTTCCGTACGGCAGTCAATGATTTTAAAACTGCTCAGCTGATGTTCGTTGAAGATGCGCCGATACAATGTGTGAGTTTTTTCATTCCATTCGAAGCATATGTAAATTAATACAATTGATTTTGTAAATGCAAATATTTGTATTAATGTGATTAGTTAAACTGATTATCGAATGTTTATTTACTTCATTTATTTGTATGAGCCGAAATGTTCTGTTTTCAAATCTTTGTGTCTTTTTTTTACAGTTGGAATTAACTAATCCCTATCAACCTCGTTTCATTTGGGCTGCCACTTGGAATTCGTCATTAAAACGATGGCCATTAACAAGCGATGCGCGGATTTCAATAGGAGTAGAAGACAATCAGTGTGGAGAAATGGTTCCTTGTATTTATGAGCCAGATGTAATAATTCCAGGTATGGAAACAGACTTCAGTACAGTCTGCATGATTAGAGGGAAAAAGATGAGTGAACGTTTTTACTGTGACCTTTTCGACTTTTTTGCAATATTTTCAGGTGCTGCAAGCATTAGACAACATGTTGTTTTGAATGATAAAAGGCACATTGTCACAAAGGATACTGATGATAATGTAGCAGTTTGGGATATCCTTAGAGGAAAAAAGGTCTGATGTCTTTTACTTTGCTAGAATGTTCAGACTTTTTCTGAATATGGAATTGGCATTATTCAAGATAAATTTTGTGGCATATTGTTTAAGCAAAAATTTTCTTGATAGCATATTTATCAAATTCCATAGATAAATTAGAAAGTAAAAAATATTATAAAGATTTTTCAAGGTCTCTGATCACGGAAAAAGATCAATGGAGGAAGTAATCAGAGATCATTTCAAAAAGGTTTTTGTGCCTTCGTGGTTTACAGTCGACCTCAAGAGTGGTGTGAGTATTGAAATTTTATGTGAATTTACTAAAAATAGAATGTTTTATTTATATGCACTTTAACTTTTGATTTTTAATTGTGCTAGTAATATTCAGTGGCTATCAAATTGCTGTTTTGTATGTTTGAAGTTAATTTGAATGGTTTTGTAAGTTCCTGAAACTTTTATCAAGTTTTAGTTATCGTCAAATATTTTAGATGCTGCAGATCACGCTGGACGAATCGGACTTTTTTTCTGCTTGGGTTTCAGCAAAAGACGCTGGTCTTTCGGATAGTCAAAATGATACTAAAAGTATAATTTTTTACTTTGCTTTGTTCGATGTAGTTAACAAGCACTTTTTTTGAATGGAAAATTATAAATGAAATTCTTGCAATTCAGTTAGTGTTGTAGTCAACTATGGAGGCATGCTCCTTCGGGCATTATTTGAACATTGGTCACGTTCGTTTGCTGATGTTGATGAAGAATCTCCTACCCATCACTTCAATTCAGTGCCGGGTCATACTCCACTTATATTATGGTATGTTGTCATTTTTCTTAAGATGGACGATGAATAAAGAAGTAATACAAAAAATTGACCTCATTTTGTACTTTTATTTTGCACCAAGTGTGTTTCTTTTATCGGTAATTTTGTTTTCCAGCAAATATTAAGCTTTGATTCCCTCAACTACTCAGTTTGTAATAACTTTATATGTTTCGTAGTTCATAAATTTGTTATTTCATCATATCACTGCTAACCGTATCATTTTTTTTTGCTCCTTTATTTATCCTGGTTTATGCCAACGAAAAGCAACTTTTCTAGTGAGTCAAGTGGTCGGCCAATATTTCGTTTGATGATACGAGATGCTGCTCATGAAACAGAATCACAGATGTTGTCTGATTTTGTTCCAGCCTGGGTTTTAGATGTTGTCGAGCGAAATCAATTGCCAAAATTTAACAAAATGCCATTTTTTTTACTTCCACATCCATCTCTTGGAATAAAAACACCAAAAAAGTATATTTCTTGTTACAAGCAAAGTTGATTCCTCAAATGCCATTTTCATAATGAGCAAAATCGAAATAGAATTTATCAAAAAAATATTCTGATGAATTCATTACCGGTAGTTTCGAATTCTTTCAACTTACAATAATTAAAAAGCAGTGCTGGCCAAATTTGTCAGATTCACCATCAGAAGATAATTTTTTAAGGGATCGATTAAGTGCTACAGAAATGCTTCAAGTGAGGAAAGTAATGGAGCATGTATATGAGAAGATACTGAATGTTAATAACGCAAATTACGCGGAGAATGGTGTTCCATCGACAGCGCATGTGCTACCACCTTCTCTGATATCTAATATAGAAGAGAGAATAGAATTATATTGTCAGGATCAGGTATGCTTGCAAATTATAAGCTACTTTTACATATGTTTTCCTTTCTATGAGCACTACTTGACTCTTACATCATACTGAAATCCAGAAGATGCTAAAATTGGTATCATGATAATTTTAAAATGTTTCTCATTCTGCGTTTTTAGTGAAAAATTCTGCGTTTTCAAAGAAAAATATTTATTTTTAATGTTTCTTCGTTTCAGTAATATAGGTCTAATAACTAAAAATCCATATTGATTTTAAGTCTCTATGGTAGGTTCTTTCATTCTTGTTATTGGTAGTATCAATTCATCAAATATTTTGACTTTTATAGAAATTGGATTCAGAAATGGATCTACGAACTGTGAAGCACTTCATATGGAAACAAGGAGGTGATCTCTTGTTGTATTATAAACCTATAAGATAAATGCTATTTATGTATAAAAATTATGATTGCATAATATGCACAAAGATATTTGACATCACATTACGATTTAATTTTTCTTAACACTTGATAGCATGATAAGAATTTTGAATAAAGAGTTACAGATTGAAAATAAAGTTGCTAGCATATATTCAAATATCTGGAAAGTATAGCACAAGTTTGTTGGTTGCTGTGGATTCATGTACTGGCTACGATTCTAAAGGCAGGCAATTAGTATTACATATATTCATAAAAATAAAAAAAATTACATGAAGATCGTTCTGTTTTATGAGGCTATTAAGATTTTCATCTGATAAGCTTCAGCTGGACTTGACAAGATCAGTTTTTATTGATAATGTTCTTGAAATATTTTTGGCCACTTTTTAAATCAATGAAGTTTATTACTGAGTTCTATATAAAACATTAGGTAAGGGATTGGTCATATGATCTACTATCTCTGCAACATTTCAACACCAAAGGAAGCTTAGCTGTTGTTTTATTTACCAATCTCTAGTGAATAGCAACGATCTCTGGGGAAGACATAGGAAGCTGTGTCAAAAGAGATTAATTATCTCTTCTAACTCGATCATGCCTTTGGCCAGTATGTTTCTTTCATAAGTGCTCTCAAGCAGCATTATCTAAAAACTGCAAGAATTTATGAATGTAACGATTCATGACAGCCACAGAAAATATTCTGGCTTCTAAAATTTGATAACCTGACCTTTGGAGTGATATTTCCATTTCGAGGCAATTAGGTGCTCAAATTAAAATGAACGTTGATCAGGATTTGACTTTATTGCATCTCACTGGCAAGGGATTTCTTCATCATAACGGAAGAATCATTCAGTTTACTGATTAACACTGCTCGAAAAGCGGTAAAGTAAGTGTTTACTCATTATCGTTTACCTTTGACTCTTGCACTGAATTCGTTTTTAAACAATAATGCTTTCAGTAATGAAATTGTACGATTTGTATCGAGCAATCTACGATTTTTGATTAGAAATAAAGTGATTAGATGCTAATTTATCTTAATTAATTATTCGTTAACTTTTTACTAATTTGTTAAAATAATTGGAACAATTGTGCAGTTCTAAGAATTTGCTTTCCTGAAAAACAAATTTATAATTGAATGTTATTGGTTTTATAATGCAGAAATATTGTGCTTTTTTTGGATATTTCATTGTCAAAAAAGCAGTGGTCAGTAAAACAAATGAGGTTAATTTTTAGAGACAGTCACTCACACGTGAAAGGGTGATTGCATTCATGCTGAATCATTTGACCATTCCGTGATCTCCGCAACATTGAAGAATTTTTCTTAAAAAAGAACGAAAGGGTTTATGAAATATTTTTGTGTAGTGATTTAAATCCAAATTCTTGAGCTAGCTGTAAAAATTAGCTCTCTGTAAAGTCCATGAATTCAGAAATTGATTTGTGAAATATAATATGAAGTTTTTTTGCATAAGACATTGAATGTTTGAGTTTTTGACTCTAGATGATACGAGGTTTCGATTTCGTTTGCTTTCCATAAAAGTACACAAAACATTTGCTTAAAGTGTCTGAGATTAAAAATCATTCATTTTCTTTATATATAAATGTAAGTAAAACAAGTACAAATAAATATATGTAAAAAGAATAAGTATATATATATATATAAGAAATCTGCATTTTTCAAAATAATCTCAAAAACGAAGTAGTTTTATCAAATTCAAAGACATTTAGCAATTTCAAATATACTAAAATTACGCAAACGATACAATACGGCTTTCATCAGTAAGTCTAAAAATTTGAAGTATAAATAAGTTAGACCGCATTTATATTTCAGTAATGGTATCAGTTCTGTTATTATCCTCAAATTTCAATTTTACGTGCGAAATAGATTTTATATAGTTTTGTTTTGGTCACAATTGCCAAGAAGTAGATATTTTAAAACTATCAAACGATAAACATTTGTTTAGGTCAGAAAAACTCTGAAATGATTTGAGAAATAAATTTTTTACCCTCTGATCAAAAGGGACGTTTTCGCACAGTTTAAATATCAAATGCTTAGGAGAACAACATTTAAAGTGAGCGAAAACAGAAGTATCAGCCAGACATTATATTAGACGTGAAAGGAAAATGTATTAAAATTATCTTTTTTATGCAAGTTCTTTCACTTGGCATAATTTTTGTTGTTTTTCAAGCAAAAAGGAATAAATATCGAAGTGAGTTATTGATGTCTAAACTGAATTTTAAATTTATAAGTCATTTTTCAACAAAAATTTCAGCATTCTTCCACAATTCTGTTATTTTAAACTATTTCTGAGAATCATAAAGCAAAATGAAATTCAAAAAATGTTTGCAAGAATCGATGCAATGACTAGAGAGGCGAAGTTTTGGATAGATTTGTTGCATATCATTGAATAAAAACTCGGTTTTAACTGGAGGACGTTGAGAAGCGCAATCAAAGTTATCTGCTAAAATTGTTATTAGCACAAAGATTTTAATGTAATTAAGATTTTGCGAAAATGAACTAATTTGCACAAACGAAAACTTCCCAGTTATAATTACATTTTGTTATCCTAAAATTTCAAAAATTACGTTTTTCACGCAAAGATTTAAATGTCAAAAAATTAAACCTAAATATTGTTGCACTGTTTTCTGATTTCTTCGAATAATATGTCTCCACAATTAATTCCAGAATTAGCATAACGAAAAGTCCTTGTCGACAATATAATAATGTCTTCAGCAAAATTATTTTGTTTTTTCATACTTCATAATCACAAGTACGAATTATAATGTGTCGTATAAAAATGCATAGTAAAAGCTTTGAGAAAAAATCGACTCAGAAAAATTTTGCTAAAACTGGCAAAATCATTAGGTAGTGCATGCATTTATTTCAACCGTTGTGAGCACTGATGCATTCAGAAATTATAAGTTCAAAGTTCAGATACAAAAGTTATTACCATATATAAGAGCATTTTATTATTTTATTGGGATTATATAAAGATATCAATTTTGTAGTAAGAGTACTGCACTGTGTCAAATAAAGTATAGCTTTTATTTTCGAAAGTTTTTTAACGCTGCGATGTAACTAATAGTATAACTTGATAACATGTATCAGAAGAAAAATTTTCTGGGAATTTTTACAAACAATAAACAAAGCGATTACTTTCTTATCAGTGAATCTCGTAAGTTATTCTCATAAATATTTTGGTAATTACTTTAACAATGTATCAAAGATTATCATTATCACTTGTTTTTCAGCTTCTTATTTATAATCATTCATAAATAAACGTCATATATTTTAATTCATAAGCAAATGTTTTTGAATATCAACTCTGTCTGAATATAAGTACTTTATTCTTTTCATAACTTCAAGAAATATTGTATGAATAGCGATAATTCATTGTAAGCTCTCTTTATGATTTATGTAATTATCATGAAATTGTGATTATTTATTATTCTCAATGCTATATGTTTTCAGGCAAAGATGCTAAAAGGATTCTTACTTACTGTCTCAGTAACATTGACATTATGGCTTACTGTAGCAACTTCTCCAGGTGAGATCCCTTTATTATTCATATTTGCTGTAAAGCAATTGACTGAAACTTACAGAAACATAAATAAATTAAGTACAAGCAGTTATCTCTGTACTACAAGTTACCTTTTTTTCTGTTGGCAACTTTTTTTAAAATATTTTCATTTCAAATATCATTCCATCGTATACTGATGACATTTATTACTTTTTAACAAGCTAAAAAAATTTACAAAATATACTATTATACTTTAATCTTTTATGCAAATTTTCTAATTTATTTCCAGTAATTATTGCTAGATATTATACACAAATTGATTACTAATTTAAAAAATCATAAGATTATTCCCTTAAAATTGCATATGAGCACAGTTTCATTCTGTTGCCTAATCAATTCAAAAGAGTTTTTTAAGCAAAAAGTTTTTGTCAGCAAGTTTGAACATTTGCTTCTATCAAGTAATTATTAACCACTTAGTAAACAAACGTATCATACATGAAATCTAAAATTTAGAGATCAAAAATAGATAGTAAAACAAATTTTAATGGTAATTAATTAAAAGTCGGAACTCGATATCAGCAAACAACTGATCAAAATTTACCGCGTAAAATTATTTAAAGATCGAACATATTGATTAAATTGTTCTGATTAAAATCAGTCGTTACTTACTTTACAACTTAAAATTTAATGAACTTTGGTCTTAATTTTGCAGTAATGAGAAGCACGTTTGAAGAATTGAAGGAACTTGAAGAAAAGCGGGTAAGAAAAGTTTGCATTATTTATAGATTTAAAAAAAAAA
>UYYF01004831.1:0-16304 GCA_900618365.1 Thelazia callipaeda
AAGCAGTTTTAAATGCTCTAAATTTTTGTATAGACAAATGAGTTGTAATATTTCATTTTCATTAGGTGCTATTAGCAACCAAAATATGACACTGGTACTTTTGTAAACTTAAATGGTTAAATTATTGTACAAACATACTTTAGACCTGTCAAAAATAAGTAACTTCGATTTTGTCTCTGAGAAGCCACCATAAAATGCAGCTCGAAAATATGGAGAAATTTGAGCGAATTCTTTGAAATCTACCGTAATCTTGAAATTAATGACATTTTTAGGCTTTTTCAATATCGTATTTTCAAATATAAAGAAAATTTTTGTGATCTTAATCAAAGCTATTTATTAGCAGACATTTTCGAATTATTTCTTATTCTTTTTTATTAATTTCTAATGTATATTTTTATTGCTAAATTGGATACATGATGATATGAGATGAGATGTCGCTATTAATTTATCAGTGATATGAAGCAGCGCTACCACAGTATTTTTATCGAGAATAACAGTAGCAGCGCAATCCTCAATATTTCGTGCGTTTAATTTTGAGTATTCTTCACATGCTTCAGCTATTGTTGGTTCAAAATCTGGTAACTCTTCATTTATTATGTATTGATCAGGAGTAGCAATAGTGTGGTAATCTGATGAATGAGAAGACGCAGATTCAAGCGTTACGAAAGTTGCTTTTTGACTGCTACTATCTTTATCCGTAGATGAACATGACGACTGTGACGTTGTTGATGTGATGTCATCACTTGTAATTGACCATCGCGTCCCTAATGAATTATCATCATTTTCTACATCGGTATCGCTAAATTTACCATTTCTGTTGTTGCTTCGTGTTTCCGCTATACTTCGGTTTAAAGAAGTGTCCCTTGTTTCACTCATATACGCTTTGTTCTGCATTAGTAAATAATTTGTACTATTTCAACGAAAATTTACGTATTTTGACTGATTTAAATATTTTTCTGTATTTCTGTCAATCTTTAGTCACAGTCATTATTCTGCCAATTTTCAATTTCATTTTTATTTCATTTTTTACAATTTATAATATTTGAATATTTATTATGAAAAATAAATACTAATATGTTTCTCTTACAGCGAGTTTTCTTCAAAATCTAAAAAACAATAAGTTCATCCGATTTCTCTAAACCTAATTACCCATTCAATTTCAGTCCAACTTTAATTATTATCATGTAATATTCTTTAAATCACTCATTAATTCTGCCTACACCACAAATTTTATGACTCAAAACCGAGCTAAACACCTAAAAAAGACATATTTAATAATAATTTTTTAACAATTTTAACTTAGTGTTAAGTAATGACTTCCATTCAACCTATTAACTTTTCACTGAACTTAAGTTTATCCAAAGTTAATCATTCTGATTGCAAATTATAGCGCGCTCAATTGACCGTTTTTTTTCACTAACTGCTTTTTGATTCAAAATAATTTATGCATACGAAGATCAAGACTTCGATTGCAAACGAGTAATAATTATGTTAAATAGACGTGGCTTTCGCCCACCGTCGGCGGGCGGTGCGTGTACTGAAAATGACTGTTTGACTGTTGCTTTGATTTTAATATGAATTTTAAGCTCCTTAATATGATAATAAATTTTCAATAAGTCTTAACTGAAAAATTGAATTTAGATTTGATAAGTGCTTGCAAAATTCTTGAATTAATTCTATCTTAATTGTAAGATAATTTTGTTTTATAAGTTCTTTTCAAAACAAGATAATTCTAATTCATAACAATAATATGACAAGAAATATTGCTTTTTACAATTATATCTTATTTAATTCAGCTGTTTGTGAGATTCAAGAAGATTTACCCTTAAAATATATTTGCAGTTATGTTAAATGTTTGATCTGACCAGATAAGTTTAATTTCAAGCAAAGCATTATTTCGAAAATTTTTGAATCATCAGTTGGGTTTTGTATTAAATGAACATATTTTTTTGATTATAATTTTTAGGTCAAACAAAGCGTCAAAACTGCAAATGCTAACGAATGTTCTGTTTCCTAAAAGCTTCTGCTTATTTACACTGACAGTTTGCATCTAAATTATCATGTCAAACATGCAAATTAAGTCAGAACAAATGCCTTTGCACAGATTGAAATAACATCAATGTCCATTTGGGATTAATCGAAGTTGGTTATTCTTCTTTTTTTGAAGTCAAGTTTGCTTTCTCTTTTTAGTTTTGATTACTGTTTTGAAATATAGAAAAATTACACCAATTTTTTATGTTGAATGCTTCAGATTTATAAACATGATTCTGTAATAATACTTTGAGAATAACATTACAGTTGTCAAAGTCTTGTTGTTTATTTTTTATCAAAATTTCTTAGAACAAATTGGATTTATACAGCAAGAACGTATAATGAACATCATCATAACTATACAAAATTGTGTTAAATACTTGTTTAATTGTCAAATATTTAGAAAATAATTCAAATTTTATTATTAATCATAAATTTTATTATTTTGCTTTAAATATATTTGAATTACTACTTTTAGGATCAAAGTATATCAAATGAATGACTCAGTAAGAAATAGAAATAAAACACCTAAAAAAGTAATTTTCTATTTTATGACAAGACGCATACATTATGCGTAGCAAAAATTTTTTCATATTTCTAAAACAAATTGTAATTATTTTTATAATAAAATATATTTTTTTAATAAATGTTTTACCTCAAAAGGTAAAAAATAAAAATGTTCCCTTTTTAAATTGTCAAAGGGAATAAACTTTATAATTTGAACAATGTTTATTTTTGTTAATTTGCAGAGTTTTTTCAGCAAGAAAATAGTCTTCAAATCGTAAAAAATGTTTCACTTCAATCATTGGAACGCCCGCCATTAAGTAAGTGCATTTAAATTGAACGATTGAGTGATAAAATATTAATTTTATTGCATTCAAAAGTTGTTTATATTCTCATTAATTTATTCATATATTTGATTGTTGCTTACATATTTAACATTTAATTTATGATGTCAATTTTGCGATTAATTTTAATGTTTCTGCAATTATAATTACAAATCTTATGTACTTTTATATGATAAATACAATTACAAATTTTGTTTGATTTTTACAGGTAGTGAAAGTAAAAGGGTCACTTGGGCTGATCTTACAGTGAAAGTACCAATTAAAAAGAAATCATTCTTGGAATATTTTAGCTTTAGTACAAAACCACAAAAAACGAAAACTGTGCTCAGCAAAGGTTCAATTATCGTTATTTTTGATCAAAATAAAACCAATTCTTCTTTAATAACCAAAAATGTTAAAAATGTTAAAGAATTTGAGATGCAATTAAATTTCTGAAATTAAAGAACTTATCCAAACTATTGAACAATAATCTAAAAGATCGAATATTTTTTATGAAGTACATTACTTTTTAAGTTTCTGGCTACGCATCACCTGGAACTTTGCTTGCTGTTATGGGAAGCAGGTATTTTCTTGTACTCAAAATAAATATCTTTAAAAATTCACTGTTTTTCACAAGGTATAAATATTTTAATAGTACTTTTAGTAGAAATAATAATTCCAATTACAGTGGAACAGGTAAGACAGTTTTATTGAACGCACTGACAATGAATGCGGCAAACGATTTTATTGTTGAAGGTATTTATGCTACTAAAATAAATAAATAAATATTAAATTTCATTTTTATCATTACTTTTAATTAATATGTGATGAGTAATTAATGGAAAAGAATACAAATCGTGTATGAAAATTTCGGAAACATTTAAATAATTTAAATGAAAAATTACATCTTGAAAAGAATTTGAGAATTGAAATCAGACGAACGCAAGTATTTATTAAGTTGATTTTAACTTGAATTTGATGATGGTTATTCATATTTACTCTTCTGAGATTCCAAAAATATTTGAAGGATTGTAATAAATAAGTCATTTCATGAATAAGTATTTCAGCTTCATTTTGTTTAAGATCACAGTTATATTTACAACACAATATTTCATATGCACTATGATCTTTACTAATGCTAATTGCTTATTTATACTGCAATAATAATTTAGGCAAAATATTAGTGAATGGGGAACAGTTATCAGCAGTGGATATGCATCGCATTTCTTGTTATGTACATCAAGATGATGTATTCATCGGAACACTAACTGTTCGAGAGCAACTTATTTTTTCTGTAATGCAATTTATTGCTCGAAAAAAATTGTTATTACAATATTAAGATTACTTTACAGTTTTGAGCTGCCATGCCAGAAGAATTATTCGATACTTATGCAGTGTTGAAGACAGTCTCAATTATTTCAGGCTGAACTTCGAATGGATCGCAAAGTTTCAAAAGTCGAACGGTTACGTCGAGTTGAGCAAGTGCTTAAAGAAGTCAGTGAAATAATTCTTACTTTGCTATTATAAACTTAGGTAATTATCAGTTTACTCACATAAATATTATGTGAGTGATCATAGTATGTATTAGATTTCAGAAGCATTTTTTTCCACTATTTTTTGTAATGAAAAAGTACTTTTGGTCGCTAACGATTTTATCCTTATTTTTGCTCACATGAATTTGCTTTTAGCTTAGTTTGAAGAGATGTGAAACAACGTTAATCGGTATAACAAATCGGCTCAAAGGTATCTCGTGTGGAGAAAGTAAACGTCTTGCATTCGCATGTGAAGTATGACTTTACGTGACAAAATTTGTAGCTATCAGTAACAAATCCCACTTCGTTTGTTCTACAAATAACAAAACTTAGAAGTATAACTTTATTTATGGTTAACTTTTTGGTAGAAATTAAAAATTATAAGAAATTATAATTATGCAGTAATATGAATACAGTTAGGCAAGTATTTGTAAACTAGAAATGATCTTATCATATATGTAAATCATTACAGTTTCAGAAATCGCAAATCATTTAGCATTAACACAATGAATTGGATATTTTAGATTCTAAATGATCCACCAATTTTATTCTGTGATGAGCCAACTTCTGGTTTAGACTCATTTATGGCTGTTCAAGTTGTGCATTGCCTTCAGCAATTAGCCAAAAAAGGCAAAACGATCATTACAACCATTCATCAACCTTCTAGCCAAGTATTCAGCATGTTTGACAAGTCAGTCATTTCTAGCTTATGCTTTTGATGACTAATTATCCATGCTTCGAGAAATCTCCCGCTGCTTACTTCGAAGTAGTCTTATCTTTCTTATTTTTATCATTCAAATAGAGTTATCAATCAAAGCTACCTAAAAAGTGTTATATTATTATAAATTTTCAAATAATCCACAAAATTGTTATATTTTAGTGTCTGCTTCATGACAATGGGAAAAGTGTCATACTTTGGTCCCATAAATGAAGTATGCAGCTTCTTCAGCAAGCTAGTTTTACTTTTATAATTATTTTTTTTCACATCCTAACCAGATCCTCGGTAGTATAGTGGTAAGTATCCGCGCCTGTCACGTGCGAGACCCGGGTTCGATTCCCGGCCGGGGAGCGCATTTTTGCCAAAATCACTTTCTCATCTTTGATTTGAAATAGTATTTTATATCTATTTTAATTCACACTAATCTGCAATACTAAACTGAGGTCTATAATATAGAGTATCGCTCACAGTTAATCTTTGTACTAAGGGGAACTTCAGAACTTGATTTCATGTATCTAGGACGATAAAGTATTAATTTAATGGTGAAGCATTTGCTATTTAAATACAATTTTAGAATTGGATATTCTTGTCCTGAAACGTATAATCCAGCAGATCACGTTATCAAAACGTTATCAAACTTGCAAGTTGGAAGAAATAACACTACTGAGATAATTGTTGGTTTCAATTTCAAAATCCATATTTCTATGAAATTTATGAAATTAGACTCTTCCAAATCACACATACATGCAAAAATTCTGAGTGTCATCATTACAATTTTAAATTATCAAACAAATTAGGTCTATATTGTTTAAATTATCAGTTACTATCATTCTTTATGTTCTGTGTTATTTTGGTATAGAAAAAAATATGCAAAAAATGTTTATCAAAATATGAAACATTTGGTATTGCATAGTTAATATCGTAACAATCTTTTTTACTATAAATTTTGTCGTAAGTAAGTTTTTTTTGCGAGAAAAATATTGCAGAAAATTTGGACTAAATTCGAGGAATCACCGCTTGGAATGGCATTGTATCGAAAATCGCATGGACAAGAATCCCAGCGAGAGATATTAGGAAATGTCGATCTAAAAGCACGGAAAATGTAACACTAACACTTATGTACATTTCAAATAGTGTTTTCCTTTTTCGGTGTAAATAATAATTAATTTAATCAGAAACTAAAATTTACAAAGGTCAGATAAAAAATGAACAGTGCAGCATTATTTTTGTAGCATTAATGGGTCTGAAATTTTATGATTTTGCTTATCTAAAATACCTAAAATACGGCAATAAGTAGTTTTTTAGATATACTAGATTTCAGATTTAGATTAGATTTTTTTTTTATTAGATCAAATTTTCTCGATAATGCCAACATAGTCAGAACAAATTTTGAACTACAGATCATTTTAATAACAAAATTGAGATCAAATCTAAAGTGTTTAATAAGTATTGCATTTTTCGTGCTGTGAGTTCTTAGCATTGCTATTAATAGTAGTTAACTTGAATCTAAATTTAGAAGTAGCACAGGGCAAATATCAAATTAGAGTTAGATTTAACAATGTTCTGAAGTGGGATATACAGTTTAATATTTAAAAGAGCAAACCTTTTGATAATAATTTTTGAAGGATTTTGCATGCCAAAATAAACGATGTTAAATTAATATTCACTACTTAAGAGTAGAGAAATTGTGTCAAAAAACTGTAAATTAAAAGCTTGCGGAAGTGACATTATAATATTTTTTACTTCATTCAATGCATAAGACATATTTAAAACATAAGTATTTCTCAGGTATGCGGCTTCATTCTTAGCGCAATTCAGAACCCTTCTGAAACGTTCATTTCTGACAACAATTCGTGATCCATTGCTACTGAAAGTTAAATTTATTCAAGTTATTGTAAGCATTAATTATTCTTAAAAAAATAAATTGCTCATTCTTTTTTCAAATAAAAAAATCTGAATTTATAGTGAATGACAATTCATCTCCATCTTTAAAATTATAAAAAATCTCTTAAAACTGATTTATATATTATACATAATATAAACTTTAACATTTTTGCTCTTTTTCTTGATCGCATTTATTTTTTAATCAATTAGTTAAGTTGTTTATTTGTTTATTTAATAAATATAATAATTTATTATTTTATCTAAATAACAGAGATGTTCTAATTATAAATTTATGCACATTTTAATGTAAATTATTAAGCAAAATTTTTTTATGTGACCGCGGTAATTATTGGCATGGTGAATTTTCAAACACAAATCACTGGGCCAACTATAATGAACATAGAAGGTTTATTATATAATACTGTACGCGACATGAATTTTATGTTTCTCTTTCCATCTATCAATGTTAGTTTTTAATTAAATTTATTCCTTTTCAATTTTAATCTTATCTCTTATCAGTCATAACTTATTTCAGAAGCAAATCTTCAACAGTTCTAATGATAGCAACTACTATTTATTTTTTTAATATAATTATGCAAATTTCTTTCATTTCATCAAAATTTGAAAGTACTATTTGTTATTACTCTTTTCCTTCCCTTCATGAATATGTAAAATATTCAGCTTATCACATCTGAATTGCCTATATTTTTGCGTGAACATCGCAGTTCCAGAATTTACAGTGCTTCTGCTTATTATTTGGCTAAATCAGTTGCAGAAGTGAGCATTATTTTTCATTTTAAACTTTTGCAGAGAAAAAAAATTTTGCAAGTTTAAAAATATGTACTAATTCTAAGAGGTTTTCTAATTTACAGATACCAGAATATGTAATGCTTCCAATTATTTATGCAGTTATTGTTTATTTTATGACTGGTAAATTTCTTTACTTCATTACTATTAGAAAAACTGTTAAAAAAAACTTCTTCAAACAAAACAGCTTTAAGTTTTTTTTAAAAATTTGCCATATTTTATTTTAGCAAGATTTTAAAGCAGCTAATAACTGAGCGACTGAGTGAAAAAATACTTTATAACTTTTTTAATGAAAGATATTAAATTTACTTTTGTAAAAATTCAATTCAAAGTTTTAGGACTTCGTTTAACGCTGGAAGCATTCTCTATTTATTGCTTTCTAACTATTGTAATTACTAATTTAGCTATTTCGATTGGTTTGTTTGCTTTTATCCCGTAACTGATCATTCTATGATAATTAAATGTTATAATACTATTATTATCTTGAGATAATCATTTAATTAGAAATATCATAGCATCATGCATTTATTACTAATGAAAGTAAAAAACTAAAATTAAAAATTAAATTACAATAAAAAATTGTACTTTAAGATCAACTTGGGATTTTGTAAGTCTTTTCATTTAAAGTAATAGTAACAATGATAAAATGCAGTAGCGAACAAGGAAAAACCAAATCAAACGCATCTCATGTTAAATTGTTCAGCATATGCTGGTGCATGTATTTTCGGTGGTGACAGCCTTGCTTTAACTTATATGCCTTGTTTCATTTTACCCAATTTGGTATTTGGTGGCTTCTATATAAGTTTCCAATCTATTCCCATTTATTATCAGTTTATATCATACATTTCTTGGTTTCGATTTGGTTTCGAAGCGTTCCAAGTGAATCAATGGCTTCATTATAAACATATTCCAGGTATTAATCTAGAGTCTATTCAGATTCATCCTAATCAAGAGAAGTGTTTGCATTAAAGTTATATAATTTAACAAAAAGTATTAATAACAGTCAAAATGAAATTTCAAACATTTGTTGCATGTCACACCATATTAAATCAAAATAACCAGACTAGCCTTCTTTAATCTTATAATCCTCAACAAATTATCTTGTAATCCAACTTTATTTAATCAAGATAAATAGTTAATATGAATCAAAAATAAATTTTACTTGATAAATATTATCAACAACAAAGTTTAAATTTTGCAATTTTCATTTTCGAAATTATTGAACAAAAAAATGGATTTTACTTTGTAAATTTTGAAGGGTGTGACAAAAATTCAACAGAACTTATTGAATCTGCGATTAATTGTCCAGCATATTCTGGAGAAGACATATTACTACGTCGTGGAATGGGTACTTCGCAAGCTGTCATAATCATCGATACAATCATTCTGATCATTATGATGATCGGTTTTCGAGTTATTGGCTTACTAGCACTGGTCTTGAGAGTCCGATTTACAAGATGAATAATTTTGAGCTCATACTTATCAGTTGCTTGCGTTTACTTTAGCTGCATCAAATCAATTATTGTTTTGAATTATTTTCTACATGCAAAATTCATCATACTAGTAATAAGTATGCACACAAAATGAATATAATATAAATAACAAATATGGTGATCTAATTCTCAATTGAATTATGTAAAAAAAAGCTTCAAACTGATAATATAAATTCAAACTGGTTTTAAGTAAGAGCATTCTTCATCTTTGTAATTGTATCGACTGCTTGATAGTTGTCCAAGTTTGGTAATTTATGAATGAGATTTCATTTCCAATTTTGCGACTATAATTTGAGGTATATAAAAAGCGTGCATATAATTTTGAAACGATTAACAATTTTATTAATCTTTTATAAATGTAATAATGATAAGATTATAAAAAGTTATGCTTTATTATTGCTTATATGTTACTCATAAACCATTTGTATAAAATATGTATCTCATTATTTGTTAGCATTATATTTATTACTGAAAACTGCAATAAAACTGAGAAATGCATGCAAGCCAGTAACAATTTAGCTAAAGTAATTAAGTTTTGGGCAAAATTTTAAGAAATTATGGTAGATAAAACGTTAGCAGACGAGCAATACTACCACGGATTACTACCACGTGAAGACATCAAAATGATGTTACGATCTAATGGGGAGTTCATTGTTCGAACAACAGAGCCAGTAGCTGGCCAACCCCGTGCTTTTGTCATATCAGTAATGGCAGCAGAAGAAAAAGAGGAACTTGGGGTACAAACACTTCTCTCATATAATTATTGCAATTCATTCAAAAACAATCATTTATTCTTCAAAAAATTGTAATATTTTGTTAGTGCATTATTTTTAACCTGAAATTTAGATAATTTGCAAAACTGATATGCTTTTGGAAATAATATCTTCTGCACATCTACAAAAACTCATTATTATACGTGATATTAGCTTTAATGCATTTAATGATGCAAATTAAATATGCAAAATGAATGAGTTGTAAGCGCAGAAGCGCTTAGAAACTAATAAATATTGCATAGCATTAAGCGAATGAGTAAATAGATTTGTTGACTGACTGAATAATTAATAATAAAAATATTTGATAAGAAACCAAAGTTGAAATGTATTTATAGATGTTCAAAATAAACTTTTTGCATTGCACTACAAAGAGTAATTTTCAGAGTTCATAGGATTTCAGATTAAACACTATGTGATACAACGCACACCAAATGGAAAGTATACAATTGAGAAATATGGCTTTGATAGTGTGCCAGAAATGGTAAATTTCCACTTAAATAGGCATGAAAGTTTGGTGAAGAATGGAGAGGTGTACTTGACATCACCTGTCCCTCGACAACCTTGGGAACTGCACCACGAAGATGTCGAACCGACTAAGAAGCTTGGAGAAGGAGCGTTTGGCGAAGTACATCTTGGACGTTTGCGACTTCGAAATGGTCGCAAAATTGATGTTGCCATTAAATTGGTATTTATTTTTATTTTTAGTATTTTTTTGAAGTCAAATTATTACGAACACTGAGTATAAATTTTTGCACTATGTAGTAAAAGGTAAAATTTATTTAGGCAAAACTTGAATGCCTTACTAAAGAACAGATCAAAGAGATTATGAAAGAAGCTCGTCTTCATAGAACATTTGATCACCCAAATGTATGCAAATGTTATGGTGTAGCTGCCGGTCAAGAACCGCTTATGATTGTCATGGAATTGGTAATGATGCTATTGCTTTTCTTTCAGTACATTCCAAAAAGTAATTAAGCAGTTTTTCAAGAAAATAAATAAATAGGATTTGTCAAAATTTGCATAAATCAAATAAGAGATCATTTTTGATTTAGGCTAATAAAGGTGCATTAGATTCTTACTTGCAAAAGAATCAAGTATCAGTAGAGCAGAAGATGGATATGTGCTTAGGTGCTTCTTGGGGTCTTGAATATCTTCATTCTAAGCCAGTTCTGCATCGTGACATTGCTGCACGCAACTGCCTCTTTGGCGATAATAAGGTTTTATTTTCACGCAATGTATATTATATAGTAACTGTTGTAAAAAAACTACAACAAAAATGCTTAAATCTTCAAAAAGAAAACTTTTTTAAGAGAAATTTAAATAATTCTTCAAAACTGCGCTAATTACTGACTTCATAGATTGCAGCTTTTTCAACTTACTGAATTTTTTCTTTATTTAATAACTTTTAGATAAAATTAAAGTTAAAAAGGTTTCGACTAAAAAATCATTAAATGAGAAGTGAGCGAAAACATTAAAGTTTGCTTGAGAAGTAGATAAATATTTTGAATTTATTTTAAATCTTAATAGTATTTTGATCTTATCCTAAATATTTCTTGGTTTTTGACCATATTTTATATATTACTTATGTCACTTGAGATTTTCAAGTAAAAATTTAAAAAAAAAAGGTTTTTTAAAATAAGTGAACGAAAAGCAGTGACTGAAAATTCGTAGGTTAAAATAAGTGATTTCGGCTTGACACGAGAAGGGACAGTTTATCAGATGGACCCAAGAAAACGTGTGCCAATAAGATGGCTTGCACCTGAAACATTACGAACAGCGATGTATACACAAAAGACGGATGTATTCAGTTTCGGCATTATGTGCTGGGAGATTTTCTCTAATGGCCTGGAACCTTATCCTGGACTTACTGTTGCTGAAGTTAATATTCGGGTGGGTTTCTTTTAGACATACAAACAGACTTATCTCACAAATGCTGATATTTTTTTTATCAATTATGATATTAAACCGATAGTAGTGATGTCATTGCATTTTTGCCGTTAAAAATTTTCAGCTCTTTAGTTAACTCCCACTTTATTACACCTGGAATTTGGTTTTCCAAAAAATTTTTGTGCATGAGCTAGATATAAACGTAATGTTCTGCATTACACAAAACATTACAAATTATGAATCAGAAAAATATTTACCAAACATCTCAAAATAAAATAAATTTTTAGGTAAAAGAGGGATATCGTATGCCATTGCCTGACAATGTACCTCCTCAAATGCGCCGTGTAATAGAAGTGAAATGTTGGTCAGATAATCCTAACGACCGTTGGACAATGGCCGAAATTGCTAAAAATCTGCAACGAATCACTGGCACTCCACGTCCAAATTTCGCAGCGGCTAGTTTTGTAGGAAAAAAATTTGTTTGTTTTTATATCAACTGATTAGAATTTAAATAGTTGTCATTTAGCTTATTTTATTAATAATTGTTAAAGTATACAAATCTTTACTGTATGCAAACAATTTTATAACTTTACTCTGTCTACTTATTGCTTTTGTTTTGGTGTTGGAAGCAAATGCGAATACTCACCTAATTAATTAATTAATTAATTAATTAATTATTCAGTTAGTTGATTGAAACTTATAGGATGATGGAGGTGATGGGGGTGAAAAAAAGAAGAAAAGTATGATGAAGCCTAAGCCAAGGAAAAGTAAACACAGGACTACCAAGCATAGGGAATAAAATATTTTAATAAACATTTTGTATTGATATATTTGATTGATTGTGAATGGAAATATGAGTGCTCTCTAATTGAATAATAAATATTGAAACTTTAACTGTTCACATCAAACATTCATTAACATATTTTTATGCCTTCTTCAATTATTCATTCTCATTCATTTGATTTAAATATATTTCAAATGAAGCAAGCAAGGCTTCACTGACTACCTCCAAAATTTATTAAAGAATTTTTTTGGAAACTTTTGAAATTAAACTTATAGTTACATAATAACGAGACTGAAGCGTGATGTAGTAGTTAAGAGCAGTTTAAAGTTTTATTTTCTCATCTGAATAGTTTGCTGTATTTCGATGTATATAATGAACAGTGGGGTTCAGAACGCAGATAAGACGTTTAGTTAATGTATTTCAAGCGCAAGTAGGAAGATGCTAGTGATGGCATGCTAAGTGCTTGAATTTTGTTTTAGGTACTTGGAAAAGCATGAAATATTCGTCAAGACTACACAAAATTAGTTGAAACTGCAGGAAGATGGAGATGATAGAGAGAAGAAAAATATGAAGTCAAAGCCGAGGAGGATTCAAGTATAAGAGCAAAATTTTACAATTTTAAATCCCTTATATTTCAAGGTTAGCTTCCTGTATTTTATGCATAATTTACATTTACACATAATCAAAAACGGTCAATTATCTGCAATCAGAGTTGATCCAGTTTCTGATTGAATTCGATGCAATTTGATATGCATTAATCCTATTTTATCTTTCTGTCTGAAGTGCTTAAAACAAAATTTGAAACCACCAATCTTGAAATTTTACAATTTTTACGAATATAATCGCGAAACACCAATTAGTCTACCCATAAATACTAGCAATACATCAAATATTTTAAATTTCAGAAGAGCCATTTCTACTGACGTTTTTGGGAAATGGAAACATAACATCAATTAGTACTCTGAAAGTGTCGAATTTTGAGCAGTTGTTAATTTTTGTTTAATGCCAACAGTTCCTTTTCGTCAGAAGATGACTACAGTTTGGATCAAATTATTATACATTTCTCTACTTTAATAAAAATGTCTTCACTTTACTATAAATAGTAGTCGTACTCTTTTCACGTGCGCAATTCTACACTTGTATTTGAATAGGTGAACTTTTAACAATTACTAACTTAACAAAGTTATCACTTTCTGAATGAATGCAATGTAGCAATTCGTAAAATAGTAAAAAAGGAATTGCACCTTATTTAAGTTTAAATTTAGCAAACTATAATTAAAAACGCATCTTTGATTATGATCGACTTACAGATGAACTAAAATGATATGAGTCCATTACAAGACCAGATATTTATCACTGCTAAGTATGAAAATTATTTTCTCAACTCATTGCAAAGTTGTGGTACTTATTCCCCTTTGATAAAATGACCCTATTTTCAGTATGACATGTTTCATGTCATTTGTCGTCTTCTCCCTCTAATAATTGGACTTACAATCATTTATTCAATACTAATTTCCGCAACCAATTTGTTATTTATGCGAAAAGATCTTGGAAAGAATGAACGCAAAATACTGTAATAAAGTGCTGTTTTTTATTACAAAAATAACTTATGCGAGAAATAACTTTGAAAAACATGATCGCTGAAATTAACTTTTAAAGATCAACTTGGTGTTTCTTTTAGAATTTATAAAAACAAAGCAACAAAAAATTTATTTTTTAAAATAATAAAGTTGGTAAATTGTAATTATGCATGCTAAAACTGTATTTATTTATTTATTCACTTTTGCCGCAATACAGTCTAAATTGTACTAACATCAAATTAAACAGATTTCATTTCATCGATAAAAGCAGAAGAAAGTACTTATCTAAAAGGAAATCAGCATGGATGAATAATAAAATTACGTCAAAGAATTCATAGTTCTAGTCAAGACAAAAATGCTTAATGAGAAGAGAATACTTAAGACAACGAAAAGATAATAGGCGACAAATCTGTGAGGTAAAATTTTGAAGCCGAATTCCTCTGCAAAATATAAATTCAAATTTCTAGAAAAGTAATCACTGAGACAAATTAAAATTTGCTTAGAAATATTAGTTCTAGCACTTATATACTAGAACAGCAGATAGTAGATATCACTTATAATATGAGAAAACTCGACGTGAGTACCGCTTTTACTTTGCAAATAAAAACACTCACAACAGCATATTACATTTGAAATCTTAAATTTACATCAAAAACATTCTTCATTGAGTCACAATGAGTACTAATTATTTAGATGTAAAGTAAATAGCAAAAATCAGTATTCGATCATTTATTCGTTTCGTATTTGATCTAAGCAACTATCGCGTTTTAACGATAATTGTCATCCTTCTAACTAGCTTAGTTACTCAATAACTGCTTCTAATAAGTAAAAACAGATTGAGGTAATTCGTAAACTAAGAAAGAACGCCCATTTCAGCATGCAAATTCAGTACGGTTCTAGCAGTGTAATTGAAATGGTATTAAAAGCAATTCTGTGATTGATTCCAATTAAAGTCACCTTCAGGTAATTCAATTTGATAAACACATCAAACTTATGTGATAAAATGATTTTGTTTCTATTTTTTCAATCATAAGCAAATATGACTACGCATATAAATGTATGAATGATATCAAGAAAAAATAATATTCAGTTATTGTACTAGATGGACATCTAGTATTTCAAATTTGTTACATGTTTGGAATTCCCTCAAAACAACAAATAGTCAAAGATTAATCTGTAAAAAATTTTTGCATTCAACTTTAGTATAAAAAAGGTATCAATTAATAAAGCTTCGCTCAAAATCTGTACTTGTTTCTAGCATTATAGCATTTATAAAGAAATTAAAATTAGTAATTACATTTTAGGAGAAATTTGATTAGCATAGACATTGAAAACGGTTTTTAAAATTTGATTATGATATTAGATTAGACAAAAGTAACATTCTTTGTATTTTAAAAAAGTATTTTTTAGGTCAGTCCTTTGAACTTTAAAAATGTTCCAAAAAAAGCCAAAATAGCTAAATTTTATTTTGGTGTCGCTATAAGAAATAGAAGAGCTGGGTGATCTGAAACATTTTTGAATTAAAGCTAAAATTTTGAGTTCATTTTAAGAGCAGTCAATTAATCAGTGTGAAAAACAATTCAAACCAAACATTCAAAATCAAATCAAGTGTTTAGAGATAACTTTCGCTTTATTTCTCAAGGGTTGCCCGAGGTCAAAGCAGGTGATTCTTTACTGGTAAGCGCTGTATGTTCCGTCAACTCAATGTGATCAATTTTAGAAATTATCTGTAAATTCTTTAGTTACAGATAAGTTTTAAAGAGAAGTAAACAATTCAAATAAACAATGGCAGCATTCATTTTTCTAGCTTTTCAACTGAAAACTAAATTATTTTTCGAAATTAAAAAAAACAGTATATTTTAGAATATTGTAAAAGTTTACTCTGGTGGTGAAATCATAATCCTCAGGAGGTTCAATAAATTCACCGTCCGAATAATACTCCTTGTCATGAATACGGTTTAGGCAACTTAGACGTAGGATTAGTCCTA
>UYYF01004831.1:16314-30410 GCA_900618365.1 Thelazia callipaeda
TTAAAAAATCTTAATTTCTTTAAAGTTCTCAAATTTACCAGTGATTGCGCCAGTAATTACTGAAACAATTAGGACAGTTGCAAGCGCTGCAAGTTGATAACCAGCCTGTACGAATACTTCGCGATTTTCACCATTTTTGTTAGCCATTGCTGAGTAAATCTGAGTTGCATTCCTGTAATTGTATTTTTGGAAACTTTAACGTCTACTGATAAATTTCATCCACCCATCCATTTTTCAATAAGTTAAAATCAACTAATTGATTTCATCCATCAACTTATCTATGTGATAGGTTCAATTTTTGGTTCAAAATTTCAATAAATGGAAACAGAACAACAATCAAATTCATGAAAATTTATCTAATTATGATAAATTATTTAACTGACTTAGTGCCATAACGAGCTGGTTCATACACAATCGTAAAGACGAAGCCAAGAATGCCAGCCAAAATACCTGAAAATAAATATTTTTTGAATACTCGTCAATAGTTACGAGACTTAGTCTTGCTGATCAAAAAAATCGTACATAAGTGAAGCGATAAATTCTGAAGCAGACCTGATTTAAGTTTACAAAGAAAATTAATTATTAAATTAGAACTAATCATTTTGTAGGATTTTTTTCTTCAAAGATAAACAAATCACCGGGAAGTCCATGGAATGCTCCAACACCACGTGTATCATGTATTTTAAGTGCTCGAGCAGAAATTGGCTAAAATAAAATTAGATTACAAGCATTTATTTTTGCAAAAGTGAATAATTAATTAGCTGACAATTCAGAAACTTGATAGATTTTAATCCTGAATAGGAATAATTAATGAAAATGAGGAAAGTAGATAATATCCAATACCCTAATATAATTATTGCCAATAATTGAAACCAAAGCACCCAAGCAACCGATTAAAAGAGCGTAAAACGGTTCAGAAATGATATTCGCAACGGTACCAATTGCAATGCCACCAGCAAGCACTGAGTTCATAATGTGCATCATTGAGAAGCGATACTGTAATAAAATACGAGAATTATTCCATTTGAAACAAAAAAACTAGCTGTGAAAGTGGACAGCAACAAACTTTGTGTTCACGATCAAAAAGTTGACTCAGTAAGAATGTGCAAATTGTAGAGGAGCATAGAGCCAAGTACGTATTCAAGATGGCACGATGTCGAGAATCTTCAGGAACTGCCAGAGCGGAATTAAATGACGGGAAAAATGCCCAAAGGAAGAGTGTTCCTACAAATACATTATGAATTCTTTAAGTCTTTTTATAAGGCTTTTCAATTAAGAAAAACTTGTTGCTCAAACTTTGCTAAAATATTGTGTTGTAAGGTAGTAGAAAGTTGACTGATCATAGCAACACTAACCGATCATAGCAAAAATGCTAGAATTATAGCTAGAACCATCATGTTGATGTCCCACCATTTCCTTTCTATTGAACAATTTTGCCACAGCTAAGCCAAAATAGGCTCCAAAACAGTGAACAAGCATTGCACGACCAATATCAATCGCCTAATAATTAAGTTGTCCATTAATTCATCATTACTTCAAAAATGACTACTACATTTTTTCTCAGATTCCGAGAAAAGGCATGAAACATAACTCATCCATCATAAGAGAATTAATACTTAATACTTGGAATAATATTTCGAAAACTTGAAACCTTGAGATAGTTGAGGACGAAATGTTCAACAGCAATAGCTACTGGTACTTCAATAGCTGCCATTACCAAATATTGTGTTGGAGTAAGTTTGCCCAAAACAGCACCCATTGTAATGAGTACAGTAATAGCAGAGAAATCAGCTGTTATCATGCTGAAATTGTTCCTTTTTAAAGTTTCTAATTAAAACAGCATGAAAGTATCAGTCATCGAAAATAGATGCAAAAATAAATTCATTAAAATGTAACTTACTCAGTGATTGAAATAGTAAAACGTCCAGTATCAGCAAATTCTTGCGAGAGAAATCCACGAATAATGAGAGCCCACTGAATTACAAGCGCCGTCAATAGAAGATTGATAGAAGGTGCTGCCAAACCGTATCGTCGTAAAAAGACCATAATGAATCCCATACCAATCAAAGTCATTAGGTGGACATCTTGGAACACTGTAATTATTCTTGAAAATAATTTTTGTATATTTCATATTTCTCTAATGTAATAAAAACCTAAAATGTTAATACTTTTGATTTTTTACTGATTCAAATTACCATCCAGTAAATGTGATTAAATAAAATCAATTGAATAAATACTGCAAAACTGAAGTATTCAATCATCTTTTAGTGAAATTAAAATCATGATTATCTAAATAAAGCAAACATGGGTAATTAGTGTTGATGAAGTCGGTACTACTATTACCACCAGGCAACGCATTGCTTGAATATGCTCCAAACAAGGCGAACAGAATTAGAAACAGAACCTAAAATGTTTGTAGCTAAATAAATTACATTCAAATTGGTTTCTAGCAAAATTATGGAAGAACTATGAAAGTAATGAATTTTTATCGAAATGATAAATTTCTAACTCTTTTAGCTAAATTTTTAAATTTGAAATAAATAATTACCTATGAATAAACAACCTATCGATAGTTAATTACATTTTAAGTAGTACTTTTTAAATCTTTAATTTTGTAGCTACATTTTTGCAGCAACTTGATCATAATTATGAGTCTTAATCATCAACAGTAATAAATTATGTCTTGGCAAAGCAAATGAGAAACATAATGACCATAGAAATATTACCACAGAATAAAACTCTGACGATAATAATAATTATATTAATAAGAAATTAATAATAATCAGAAGAAAAACAATGTGAATAAGACAGCAGCGAAAGTGATAAAAGTAATAAGATTGCTAATAATATAATTTTTTGTACTTTCTCTCTTAATTTTAACTCAATCATTAATATGCCATATATTGCCATTTTTCAGATGAAATTTTGAAAATAAAAAATTTAAATAAATTTGTTGAGAAAAACATCTACAAAAAAAAGTAAATAAAGTTTATCAAAATATTTTTAATGATTAAATATCAGTCACGTTTTTCTTCTTCCTTGCACAACACTTTCAAATATTTGTTACGAATTAGTCAAGTCGTAAAACAGCAGCAAACAATAATAATCATAAAAATATAATTTAAGAAAATGAAAGTAGCTGAAAATGACAGATATTTTGTACTATCTTTAGTAAAATTCCTCCAAACATTTAGAAACTGAAATGATTGCCATATAAAAACTATTATTCTGATTTCTTAAGAATTAGTTCCACTTGTTCCTTACTAAAGTAAATAATAATAAACTATGTAGCAAAATGTCAGAATTACTAATTTGTCCATTTGGATTATCAAAATGCATAAGATAAATAGCGCAGCAATATGTCAATTGAAGTAACAATTAGATGAATGTGACCTGCTAGACAAATTTTGTACGACTGCGAGTATGAGCGAAACCGAATCGTATGTGTAAAAAAAACGATAAAAAACAACTACAATCATAAGAAATGCAAAGTTCATTACTTAGTCATAAATAAAGAGGTATTAATAGCAAGTATGATTTGAACTGAAAAGGATCAAAATAAAGCTCAAAAATTACTGACCTGAAACAAAATGGCGAAGATGGTGAATTGCTTTCGATGGAATAATGACGTCATCTTTCCTACAAAAATTCTAAAAAATAATAAATTCACGTTATCGACGGAATTTTTTTCACGAGCGAAAAAATTCATGTTATTATAATTACGACTGAAACGAAACTAAATACTGGTACAACATAGGATTTGAAACTGTACTCGTATTCTTGCAATGTCAAGAAAACTGAAATGTGCTATCAATAAAAGTGAATTATAACGAAAACAAAAAGAATATTAAAAAAATTCTATGATACTTGAAAATAAACGACAAATGGATAATTCAGTAAGTATAATTTCATATTACTCTCAATATTTCAATTTGAATTTGAAAATTTACTTGTTTATATCACTCAAAAATACCAAATAACGCAGAAATCATTAATTTCTAACTTGATAAATTTGAATACTCAATAAAATTCAATTAAAAATAAAACAGACAATATCATAAAAAATTTTTTCAGCCTACTTTTTGCCATCAATCATATACAAAATAATGACAAATATTTGTAGAAATATACGGTAACATTTTTAAATTTAAATTTTAAATTGGTCAATTTGTGCAAGAAAATGAAATGAATGAAAAGATGAAAACAGCTGTTTATAATTTACAGTAGAATTTAGACAACTGTAACTGCTCAAGCAGCAGCTACACTAAACAGAAGTGAACTGCTAGTTAA
This sequence comes from Thelazia callipaeda, assembly GCA_900618365.1. Taxonomy (NCBI): domain Eukaryota; kingdom Metazoa; phylum Nematoda; class Chromadorea; order Rhabditida; family Thelaziidae; genus Thelazia; species Thelazia callipaeda. The sequence goes on from UYYF01004831.1 coordinate 20,605, forward strand.
AGTCAAAATTTCTATTCCTTCTAAAATTGGAACAAAAAACCGATAGAAGGAAAAGGTTCAGGCTACCTGATATCTATGTCATAATGTGTTCAAATCATTATATAACATAGCTAGAAAATTATCAATAGTGCAATCAGATGATGTGAAGGCTATACTACATCATGTGCTAATGTTTACAATAATAGCAGATAGCAAGTTGTGTAATATTATAAAAGATGAGATGCGAATTGCTGACGAACAAAAAGCATACAGAAATTATATAAAAAGAGAATTATTTGATTTCATTTCTTTTCATGCAACATTTTTGATATTTTTCAATTATCGTGTGAAATAATACCCAGTATATACATATATCACTCAACACTTGCAAATAGGAAAATCTTCCACATTATTTAAAAAAATATATTATACATAAATCTCTAATTTTTAGCATAATTCTCGCTCAAAGACGAGCACCACAAGTGAATTTAAACTTGAAAAATATCACAAAAGTTGTTCGCAAAAAAAAGAAAAAAAATCTAACTTCGTTAATAAATTCTCTTTACAGCAATAAGAGTGGATGACAAAAAGACTTTAAAATGGCAATTTTAGAACGTTTTGAAACTGTATTATAATGCTAACGGTCAAAATGGAAGAGATATTTAAAAGTAAAAGTAAAGGTTAAGTAATAAAAAATATATGAATTGGCAGCCTGTGACCCGTAATGAATTTGGAAAGCATAGGTAAAATCAGGTATAACAATTACTGCTTGGCATCTTATCAAATAACTAGACTGATGAAAGATATCCTCTAATGAGATTTCAGTACGAATAAGTAACTGAGACTGAATCATAATTATATTAGAATAGACGAATTCGAAAGAGGATTGCAGACTAACTACAAAATTTGATAAGACAGAATTAAACATCACAGAAATACTAAAATTAGGGTAAAACGGAAAACAGAAATACATTACAGAAGCGGAGAACAGAAAATCCGAAATGTAGTATACTGCCTTGACAAACATTGCTAAAAGAAAGTAACAACTTATAATTTGGTAACGAAAGTTATCTTAGAAGATAATGTAGAAATACGTACGTAAATAAACAGGTACATAAGTAAGCACGTAAGTAAGTTAAGAATGGGAGAAGGTATAAATATGAAGTATTTCGACCCGAGTAGAAGTTACTCACAATAAATAGAATGAAAGAAAGAGCGAAACAAAGAGCAAAACACTCGCACAGCACTCTCGTCCTCACCTCGGATGAGCTATGAATGGTCAGTGCGCGTCTTGACGGCAACTGTTGTGAATGAATAAATAGCTTTTGCCCACTCGCTCGCTTCCTTGCCAGAGGTCAATCTTCCTTCGCTTGCTGTATGCATCCCTGCCACTCCATTATCCACTACGCTCCGCCTTTCCTTTCCTCCTCCACCCGCTTTACACTCCTCATACCGTATGTGTATCAAGTAATGTCCACTTGCATACAAATAATTATGGCACTGTTGACTAACTATTTGAGCAGCCGTTCTCTTCGGTCACATAAATCCCAGAAAGCTAGCGTGACTCATTTTATCCCTTTATTGTTCACTACTACAAATATGTATTACATAGTGCCATGACTATCACTATCATACAGACACATATGTAGTCATCTCATCTTCAGCATACTTACTACCATTCAAAAATTTGAAATAAATCAGATGCAATATACTCTCCCGCTATCTTCTTTCTTTCTCCAACACACAGAGAGTGAGGGGAAACGGGTGAAGCATTTGCTTGCCCTTTACATTGACCAAATAATACGCCATCTTCCCGAGCCCTTATGGGAAATGTTATGATTTCTAGGTCATTTCAATTATCCCTTCCCTCATCTGAGGGACCATATCATCAAACAACAGTCTGGAATTAATTTCAATTAATTCACCCTTGAAAATATCACTTTAATATTTGTAATTTCTCACCTGCTTGTTTATTATTTCACACAGCAATGAGTAAGAAAGCGAGTACAAATTATCCGAATCTTAAATATACATTTATCAATTTTCCTGAGTTAATTTTTATAAAATTCTCAGAGCAGTAGTACTTCGAATACAACTAAATTGAACTAAATATGTTCTTAGTTCCTATTATTTTTATAAAATAAACACGTGTATGATAACTTTATCGGATATAGAAGTGAAGCACTAACAATTTCTTGGTAGTAGTAACATGTGATAGAATGGATGACTGAATGTCTGGAGCTGACATTTTATTTCTATGTTATTGTTATGATTTTGTGTTGGGTTGTTGTTGTTATTGCTTTCATGTCATATGCTATTTATTCTTTGGTGTGGAATAGCTATAGAAAATTTACGAACTAGTAGTTCATTTGATAGCATAGAAAACTGATCGAACTAGTGATTGATTATTCGATTTGTAAGAGTAATCACAACACCGTACTCCTTCCTTTCTCATATTGTGAGCAAATCCACAAATCTAACTTATCCTGAAGAGGGCATACCGCAGTTTTGGTACTTATCTGAAAACTTTATACAACGGTTTTGAATAGTCAAGAAAGCTGAAAAATGGACTTGAGCTTACGTATTTTTAAAAGCTGTTCTAAGTATAATGCTAAACACACAATCGAGAACGGTTTTCATGTGCAAGTTTTTCTTATAAGCAACATTGCAATACATTTCTGACTGTTTCTATTAGCACTGATTTAGATAATTTAAGAAATATTAATAATATGTTTAGATGATCAATTATGATATGATATGATGTGATATGATATGATAACTAGATTCATTTATCAAGCGAAGGAAAATAAAGACTCTATAATTATGCCATCATAAATAATATATTTTTATTTAAGAAATGAGCATGAGCAATCTAAAATATAACATTTTTATAGAGAGTATTCACTCATTTCCATCTCTCTTTACAGTAATAATACTTTACCAAAGAATATTACAGTTTTTACTGCCTTAGTAATTATTATTATTTACCGGCCATAAATTTTTCAGAATTTGAAATTCTCTTTATTTCACATTTCTTTAGACATTTTTTTGTATTCCTAATTTTACATGATAATTTGTTTTTTTAAGGTATTTTTCACTTTACGTCATAATTTGTAAAAAATATGCTGAGATTCGTTCAATTTTGTGTCATTTATAAACGTAATTTTATATAAAGATTTAGGCCAAAAAATTAAGATTAAATACAAAAGATTTAAACTGCCAATCATAGTATTGAAGTAAGTGACATAATTAACTTTTGAATTTAAACTTTAAGAAATGCAAATTTATCGCTAAAAATTAAATTTGGAGCTGATTAATGAGACATAGACTGACACACATTACTTTCTTACTAACAGAACAAACTATTAATAATTTATCCCTGTTTCCTGTCGTTTAAGCTCAATTCTATTCATATCAGAAAAGCTATAGTTCTGAATTACTTTAATACCAAGTAATGTTGAAGTAATACTGAAAATATTTCATTATTACTTCCTGTAGGAATTTCAATATTAAGGATATGTCCAAAATCTTATTTCCGCAAATAATACTAAAGAGTTGATTTTCAAGTATATGCATGTAAAAGTAAAATTATGAATGTTACTATACAATAAGATTGCTTAGCGATCAGTGTGTAAAGTTGCACAGAAGCAATTATCGCATAACTAAAAATACATTGCAGATCTGTAATTAACAGACAAGTAAATTCAAAATGGAAAATAATCACCAAATGTGTTATATTTTAATTACTGACTGCGAACAATTTTCTATTTGCTCTAAATCTGTACACTTTCAATAATTATTCGTTGAGATAGAAATGATAATTTCTGATGGTAACAAGCCATTGGTGGCATTTAAACTGCCGCATTACGCAAACAAATCACAGAAGAATGATCAAAAAATGACGTTAATAATAACTTTAATTATATCATAAGAATTGTTTAAGACAGTAATCTTGCGGATTCAAGAATAAATTTTGAATTAAAAGAATAATTTATTTACTATCGATTAGTAACAAATATTGTAGTCGATTTTAAATGGTTAATCAGTTTTTGAATTCACTGCGGCAAAGATTGCAAATCAATCATCCCTATAGAATATATATAGAATACAGAATGATTATGTACAGATTTTTAAATATTGCTACTTTTTAGAATCAGTCATGACTGAGTGCAAGTACTAATTATAAAAATATTTAATGTGTAGTCACTACTTTCCAACGCGTTGTTTTGTTCATAAGTGAATACGAAAATTCTCAAATCTCTGTTCCATTATTATTTACATGGCTCATTCATTTATACTATCAGCTAATAATATGAAGGTCATTTTAGATCTGTGACTTGCTTATCGTAATGGAAGAAAATCGAATCATAATAGGAATTACAATAGTGATCTAATTCTTATTTATATATTAAAAAACTATGAAATAAATCTGTGTTTAATATTAGCTCACACACAACAAAAAGCATTAATTTTTAATGATATTGCAAAAACAAATTTAAGGTGCAATTCACTTAGCAAACTTTAACACCGATAAATATAATTTATCTGCCACAAGCATTAAGAGTGAGTTATTCTACGATTAAATTTATAATCCAACCACTTGAATACCGGTACCATATGTACCATATAATGTACTAAGATATGACAAAATATGCACATTGTACTCATTGCCAACGGGTTATGATAGTGATAATGATAAAATTATTATGATCACATCGCATAAAGAATTAGTAGAAGATGCAATGGGCAAATGTGAAAAGTAGGATGGATGGATAGTGATGGCCTTGGGCAGATAAATGAAAATTTCTTTTATTTTGTTATAAAATATTTTTAATCCATCCTCATAAGTACCGCTTTTATCCACCCATTCATTCATCCATAAATTTCTATTGATAAATAATCATCTCTGTAGTCGAGTCATCATTATTTTTATATTTGCAAGTTAATAAATAGTTTCTATACAAATCAAAATTTTGAAGTTCGACTTTTTAAATAATTCTGGGTGCTAATAGAAGAAAAGTTTAGAAATTTGATATAACAAATCCCGTACTGATTTCTCAATCAAGAAAAAAGGAATCCAAAAAGAACCTTTTTCTCATCTCATTGTATTAAGAAGTTTTGTTGAATTCAAAAATTTCATTATAGTTTATGTGTTTTAAAAGGTTAATTGTTGTAACTTGAATTATTTGAAACATACGACTGCAGTTAGTTTTTAAATATAATTAGCTGAAATTTAAACGATAAAGTAACCTTTACTGCTTAACTATATAAACTGATAACAAATTATTGCAGCATTATTTTAACCATATTATATGCAGCATAGTGATTGTGAATTTAATACATGCTAAGTGATCTAATTACTTATATGTAAACAAATTGATATAGTTAAATTGAAGAATAGAAATTAATTTACTGAAAAACTGTTAGTAGTGTTGTTGAGTTAAAGCAAAAAAAGAGCTATAAATATTTGAATACAAAATTTACGCCAAGTAAATGCTCAAAATCATAATTTCACTTGGCAAAATAAATCTGAAGTGTAACATACATTAATTAATTTTATGTCAATAACGATATAATAATCCAAGACATTAACAAGACTAAGCAGCAGTTATAATGATGTTATTTAGGCAAACACAAATAACCCAATTTTCCAAGTTTCACAAATTTTCATGAAATAAAGATTGAAAATTAGTTCATTTCATTCTATTCTCTATTTCTCAATAAACTTCTAACACTTTGACATCCACTACAATTTACTACTCAACAAATGTTATACTACTTCAAACATCGCCATTTTATATACAAATAAATAACTTATGAATTAAATTTGTGGTGAATACGCAAAATGATTTTTTATGAGAATTTTTAAAATGAAAAACATTGTGTTCACTACATTATAAAACCATTCAATTATAAAATAGGTAAAAACATTTGTATAAAATTATTTCGAAAGCAGAATTGTTTTTTCAAAAATTTTTTTGATGAAAATTCTGAGAGTAAGATGAGGTCACTTTGAAAAGGAATTTAATTATAACGTAAATATTAATGCAGAAAACTCAATAAGATTAAACTAACTTAATAATCTCTAACCTTTTCAGCGAATAAAATGTAATATTATTAATAATACTCATCATTCGAAGAATGTTTTCAGCAAAAAGGAAAAGCAAAAGTATTGCTAAGCAGATTTAAATTTCGAAAAGTAATAGCCATCAAAGTAGTGGTCCAAAAACCCTAAGCTGGAAAAAACAAACGAATTTTCATCCAAATTTATTTTTTCAAAAAAACTTAATTTTGGTAAAATTTGCGTATACTGTTAATATGAGTAGTACAAGCTAAACTAAGTGTAGTGCGAAAAATAAATGAAGTAAATTTATTCAGTGACACTAATTACCGACCATATCAACGCGCTTCTATATTGCAAAGTTGAGAACTGAGAAAGAAAAATATTAGTAGAGTAAACTGTGACAGTTTGCAGTTTGCTTCTGATAAAGGAAGAAAAAGTTGAAGTAAGTTGTAAAAGTGCTTTCTATATTTAAAAATTTTGCTTAAAAACACAGAATTTATGCTTATTTTCAAGCAATGCTAATAAATGACTAAGTTAACCACAGAGGTGCATTCTCTCTCACAAATTCACATTTTAGCTCAAACTATCAACGTGTTCTATTTTGGCTTTATTTTGTAAAAAAGAGGAGAACAAATGATCAAATCAAAAGTAAATTTTGAGTAGCACAGTTCAACACTGACCTTTGTTAGTGATTTAACACCAAGACCTCAACGTGTGACCTTTTGCAAATCTTTAGTTCTTTCCTCTTGTATGGCTTCTCTGCTTAAATCAACTCCTCCTGAGAATTCATTGAGCAGCTGTTTCAAAGGAAAATCTAGCAGATTGCTTGCTTACCTCTGGCAATTACTATTGCTCACCTAAAGAGGGCACATATACTCTCAATAAGAATCTTTCTTTCTATTTACTTATTTGCATAAATTAACAACAGTGATTATCAGCAACTGCGATAAAATTTATTCATTACAATTATTTCTTACTTCTGCAAATGCCTTTTTAATTTAAATTAATCACATATTTTTTTGGGTAACATTTTCACTTCTTCCTTGAAATAATATTCTCAACAGCACAGCTAATGATTTTGTCAAGGCAATTCAATAATATATTTTCAACTGCTGTAGAGTTCCGCTTTCATGTTACTTTTTATCCATAATTTCAGTAATAATTTCAAGTTCTTTCCTCTTTTCTAATTTTACAGAGCTACACTTAGATTTAAGTATTAATTTTTGCAAGTAATATATGTTTATTAGCCTTGACTGCATGAAAATAACAGAGGTAGTAAGGTGGTGGCCTTATTCGTTTCTGCACGAAATTTCAGAAGAAAATGTGCAAAATTTCAAAGATGATCGTTAATTTTTGAAGAAACTGGTAGTTTTAATTAATTTAGTTGAAAAAAACAAAGAAGGTACGCAAGGGAAATTATATAAGTAGAAAAATACTTAGTTTGAGTAAACATTTATTTCTAAACAATGTGTAAACAGCATATGTTTCATAGTACTGAATGTCAAAAATACGCTGTCAAAAAAATATTTATCACATACTTTGAGCAAACTTCAAAACTACGAGAGATGTCGCAAATAGTCACTGAAAGTTATTGTTAAGTTTTAAAAGATATCTGTTAATTGTGATTAAATAACTCTAACTGCAGAAATTTTGCTCATCTGGTCGTATGATCTTTTGTTGATACAAATAGAACTGATTTTCTTTTGAAACAAAAATGACATATGATATTTTCAGATCAACTATTTTACTGAGTAGTTTGTTTGAAAATTTGATCAGATAAATGACTCATTTATTGTTTCTTCACATCATTTTTGTTCAAAAAAATTAAAGCTGTACCATCCGCCAAGAAGTGATATTTCTGATCGCTTCCATATTATACAATGTAATAGTTGAGCAGATGACACTGTTAAATTGAAAAAGAAGTATGATCTGGAAGAAATAATTTATCATAAACCCTACTGATATTTGGCAAATCGTAATTTAAAAAACTAAAAAACTTGCTTTTTGAAGTCTTGTAATCATTGCATCACACACTACCAGTGACGACGATATGTGCTGCAATTCTTATTCAGTAAAATCAAAACACCAAAAAAGAAACTGCCATTTAAAAGCTTTGATTCTTACTTTTTCAACGATAATGCTGTTGGAATATTAGCAACACACGATATCTAATTCAATTTACTTATTCTTTTAAGAGTTACGGTAGTAATCACAATTAATGATACAGAAATTAAATGACAGTTTAATACTAAGAAAGTTAGCAACAAAAACCAACAAAGAATGAATACAAAGTAAAGTTTCTGTTAATTCAAACATGTGATTGGCATTGCATGAACGTTGTTACTGAATAAAACGATATGTTGAACCAGATTTTATAACTATAAGCATCGAAAATCAGTGTCATACGAGTTTGATTCATTGTTCGAAAGCATGCGTAGCTGATAAACAGTTCTTATAGCCAAGTTATGCAGCACAATAAACACAAAATAAAGTGAATCAATGTTAAGAAGGTCATTAACAGAGGTCAACATGGGAATCAAGTTATTATCCATATTCATGAGCCATTTTCGCCGTTATCACCATCAAAAGCGCCACCTTGAAATGTGAATCCAAAATAGTAAAACAATTGTATATGGCAATTCCAAAGATAATTTCTGATATAATTGTCGAAGCTACAGAAGAAATTTTGTGTTTCGAATAAAATAAATGTGTCATTGTTTGTAGTAAAATATAACTAATTTTTAAAAAAACTAATTTTTATTTTTTTGATTTTTTTTACAAACTGTTATATTTGCCGTAGAAACCGTATGCAGGGAAATGCTTTCTTACTAGACATCTTATATACGATTAACAGATTAAGTAAATAGAAGGATTTCAAGTTTTAACCAATTTAATTAATAATTTTTTTACAATCTCTGATATTTAATCTATTCAATTTGTCAATCGCAGAGACATCAACACAGTTTAAATATGACTTTCCCCAAGAATCTTTCATATTCCTTGGTCACAAATTGTGTTTTGTCGTAAATATTCATAACTAATTATGATTGACATTTGAAACTGTTTCAAATCAAAATGCGAAAAAACATTCATTCATACGTTACAGACAAGAAAAAATAAAACTCAACAGATTTCAAGAATCTCAAGTAGTTGTTCGGGCAGCAAGATTACTAAGTCTGATGAGCAAATGCAAAGGTGTCCTAAAACAACTGCATTATACGCTTGCTCAATTCCTCACATGTTCTGTAAACTTTTAGGCAATTACTGTAGAAATGTGTCGAAAAACTTTTTCAAGCTAGCCAGTGCTTAATACATGAATATGAACGATGAAGACAGCTTGCTGCGATACAAACATCTAAAAAATAACCAATTCCGTACCAACCCGGAAGTGTACGTATCCCCAATATTTCTAAGTTTTGTGAAACACACCAAAATGGTATATATGGTATAAATTTTATTCACCATCAATGACCATAATTTGACAAAAGAAATATAAAAACAATAGTATCGCGACTGAATTGAATTACAAAACTAAAGGGTAGTAGTACACTGCACAGTTAATTAATTATATCACAGTAGTAAGCCGAGCACTGAATACAAAATTGACTACACTGAATGTTGAGTACAATTCATTAGTATCACTTCGTTCGAACAGTTTTTACTCTGCAAGCTACTGCTACTTCATCGTGAATGATCACACTGAGAACTGAATACTACGCATACATCTATGCACCAAGTAATTAATACCATCCACATCCAAGCA
>UYYF01004832.1:0-11101 GCA_900618365.1 Thelazia callipaeda
ATATATATATATATATATATATATATATATATATATATATACCTTATACTTCATTCGATCAACCATTGAAAATCATTGCATAAAAGCTTCTCAATTCTTTTACATCGTCATTGCAAACACAGGTTACAATATGTCACTATAAAAACTGGAATTTTTATTAAATGAATGAACTCGCTTGCTATATTTCCTTCTCAGTAATGTGGAATTCATAATAAGGTTACTTTTTACTTCCTAGTGAAATGAAGTTTTGGAGAGTAGGTAACGAGGCTGGTGTTTGCGTAATACTCAGCACCTTGTCGAGTTTTTATCAATGATGGTTATCGAAAGTTTCATCATCTAGCAAATGGCAATGTAGTTAGTTGGTATCAGTACTTATCTATTGCACTGAAAGGAAAAATTCTTCGAACAAAATCCAGTGTGAAGTTCATAAATAAGTAGCCTTTTATTGCTCAATTTGATAACCAGTCTAGTCAGAACTATGTTTGATTTGCACTGCCCTTTCAGTTTCTTTTAAATCATGAATAATATAACTGAGTAAGTGGGCATACAATCTGTATTTGGATGGTAGTTCCCATTAATGTATCGCAACGAATAAGAGACGATAGGTACTATACTCAACAATATCCTTTAGACTTCAAAAAAAAAGAAAAAATCAGCGTCAATTAATCTGATAATTAAAAACGTCAAATTCAGGTCGTTTTTTAAAGATATTTTAACTGAGTAACGAAAACTATGTATCTACCATTTGCGCATGGCAAATATTAATGTTTGGAATTAAAGATTTTGTGGTTAATTCTTTGGCAATATAGTGAGCAGCAAATATTCAGATTTTTTATAGCAATCGACTCTACGGATCACTTTTCTATAAAAGGATGTGGTAGAACTCTTAATCGAGAAGATAATAGTTGTTGAAGTGTACTGCGAAACATTTATGTGTGAAAATTTCGGGCTTTTGTTATGATAAAGGCATTCGAAATGATCATTTATAAAAGCATGGATGCTAGAAGCGAAAGATTTTAAAAATTTGAAGGGTGGGAATTGCGCGAAATCCTCATGAGCGGCTCCTCCTCACAGTTATACTGCAATCTCTCGATCATCATTTACATCTATGTATCATGGATGCAACCCTTTCCTTTGTGTCGATAAGAACTGACATTTTTTCAAAGGTGAGAAATTTCAGAAAAATTGGACTAAACAATGCTTCTTCATCGATTTCATATTCGATTGGCTGTAGCTAAAAAGATGGTGGGACAAGATAAGCATTTTCATCTCTCAAGAAAAGGAAGAAGATGTAAGATACACCCCACTGAGATAATGAAACGTATTACCTGATTTCTTTTTTTGCAAACTATCAGCACACTGAGTGGATTTTTGAATGCTATATCCAGATATATGGATAAAAGGGCATCTAGATAGATAATAATAGGTAAATAGGTATGGGAACAGACAGATCGCAATGAGTAATGATGGCAAAAACTTTCCGTGGCTAAGATTAAAAATTGTGATAATGGAATTAGCAGCAACCTAATAATGATCAAGCTTGGGATAAGATGGATGCAGTAAACGTTCTCTCAATCGCAAACTTATTTCTTTCAATCCCCGAAAATTAGTTGGTGACCTTTTGATTCAGATGAGAAGGGAAAAGAAGTATAGAGGGAGACTTAGATAGGGAAGCTTTTTCTGTGTTTATGATCTTTTTTTTTTTCCCAAAAATGCTGCAAGTTTACAGTGTGCAGAGTTGCCAACGATATCAGTTCTCTTACCGCAGCATTTGATAATGTAGTTTGTTTTCTCTTCCTGACCAGTTTCTCTACTTAAAATGAAAAAGCTTAAAGGATGACATGTTTTTCCATGCTGTGTCATTAATACACGGTAAGAAACACTCCTTTGTTGCATTGAAAGAGCAAATAAAATAGATATGTAGTCAAAAACTTAGTCATCATTAGTCATAAATAACTAACTCAGTGACATAATTACATCTGTACTTCGTATTGTTTTCTGTTAGAAGGAAGTGGCATGGCCCTGGAAACTGATCAATTTTATTACCATTAAATGGTGTTTATACTCAACATTTTTTAAAATAAAATAGAAAAAGAACAATCAAGGTCGTCCGCAAAAACTCATTATTGTTATAAGGTTCTTACTACTACTCATGCCATTGCTCATTGAATAAAACCAAATCATGTATATCTGCATAATATAAGTAACATTGCGAAGAGAAACAACATTAAAGATATTCGTAATACTTTTCAAAAAAAATTTAGAAGGTACTTAACGATAATGTTTAGCGTTTTTTGAAAGACGCTATTCAATTCAGTTTGAACTGAAGGAATTTGAACAAATTTTAGCGATTTTTTTTCCATTCAAAGAATGACTGCTCAGTGAAAATGAAAAAAACAGTAATCCTTTTAAGTTCGGTATTTCTTGTAGTTCGTGATGGTTGAATGAGACTGCTGATTCTTTATGAACTGATCGCTTCCACGACAATTTTAATTCCTGTTTCTAGCAGTTTTATTCTAGGAAGTCTCAATGAACAATGTCGTTAGCAGATGTCTTATTTATCTGTTCGATCCTTCAAATAGGTTTAGCTACTTAAGTCGGGCTGTGAGAACCGATCAACTATATGATAAATTGAATGATTAAGTGGAAAGAAAATTCCTGACAAAGTTGTAAAGAAAATTTGATAGTTCACTCGAGATATCTTATTATTAATCAGTTAAAAATGTTCAAATTGGTATCCACAAGCATCGCCAGGGAGTGTGCTAGTTACTGGTTAATTAACGACTTACAGTACTCACAATGCTATAGAATAATCTCACAAAAACGTAAATTAATATCATCTGATCAGAAAGTAATGGATTAAGGAAACCGAAATGAAAAAAGACATTTCTTTTTGGATCAACTTTCTCATCTTAAAAATCGTTTATATTCGGTTAATTTGTTCATTTGTAATTCATATTAAGAAACTCAGTGTCCTGCAAATCAGTCAATCGATCTTGCTAAAAGGGGAATAAATGGGGAAAACATAGTCACACTCATGCAATTTTTTGATAATTCAAAAAGCGGCAAATCAAACGTGAAAAACTGCAAGCAAACAAGTTCATATACTTATATTTGTCATCTGCAGTACATTTTGCGAATTTGATCCGAAGATTTCTCTCAAACTGTAGCTCACCTTGGATCAGTCCTGCCTGATAATTCACGATCTATCAAATAACTGAAAAAAAAAATTTAGATGGATATCAAAATGCTTCAGTTTCGCATCAATTCAGATATAAAATGATTTGCTAAAAGAGCATTGATTTCCTATACTCAAGTATTCCTTCGTTCATTGTACAATGATTTTAATGCACAATGGTTATTCACTGACTTTGTGAAGCAAGGTATTTTTCGGAAATTCGCAGCAGTATTTTTTCATTCATGTTAAAGTAAATTGTTAAGCTTGTCATTATAATGCGAATAACGATTTCTTGATTGGTCGCTGGCATTTTATCAGTATTCTTTCAAATTCTAACCAAATAAAAAGTAACATATTTCATCAGTTACTACCAGTGTATGCTTGTAAGCAAGTAAATCGAGAGTGATAAAGGTCATATTAGGAAGTAGATGGTGTAACTTGATTGGGATCAATGTTTCCATGTGCATATCATATGACATCGATGCCACAGATGACGGGCGTTGACGGTCATCCACTTGACACCTCCTTAATTGACAAACCCATTCATTGTACCTAGCGACCGACCGACCTACCTACCTACCTACCTTTATTTGATCATTACCGCAGGTACAGGTCCCACCCTTTTCGTCCTCCTTCTCAAACTTCTATCTCGTGATCGTTGTCACCGACATTATCGATGTCGCATTGTCGCCCTCGCCGTTTTGCTGTCATTGTTATGCGCCCAATTTCACCTACTAACAAAGTAACAAAGTAGTAGTATGCTGCCATTGTTATGCACCAATTTTTCTGTTCAGTAATAATTGTTATAATATAAAACAATCATGATAATAATGAAAAAATCACTGAATGATAGCAGACAAAGACAAAAAGTGGTAAGATGGTAAATGATAATAACAAATCACTGCTAAGTTGTGCAAAAGATTTTCAACCGATGATTGGCGTGATGTTCTTCTGCAGCTGCAGTACTACTGAGTGTTCTGGCTTTCTACTCTGAATACTGAGCCGTAAAGTAACTTATGGTACCTCAGAACTTCAACAAGAAAAATATTGTCGTGGCAATGAATGCTGTGGAGCGAGTTGAACTTTTCACACAACAGGTAAAAAACTGACATCATGCCTAGTCTGATACGTATTGTTATTACAACTCCATTTTCAATACAATCGCTCTACATTAGCGTGAGAAAAAAATGAGCAATATCGGTAGTACCTGGTACCGGTAGTTAGTTGACCTGTTAAACTCATAATCCAAAATTATCCTTTTCTCTGTTTCCTCACAGTTTCTCCATAATTCTTTGATCAATAGATACACAGACTGATTCAACTAACACCGATTTGGAGCTCAGCTCCCAACACTTTTTGTCGTTTACATAAGTCAAAAACTAAGTCTTCAGAATGTTCCCTATCCATTCATCATTTTTGGTTTCTGAATTTTCATTTAAAATTTTTATAAACCTTTCAGCTACTTCAAACAGTGTAATTTGCAACAGAATAAAAGTAAATTTTGGTTAATTCAACTGTCTGCAATCACTGGGTCTCGAATTTATTACTATTTATTATTGGAACTATATCTTATATCTCCTACTTCGCCACAGTCAATACTATATTAGGGAAGAAACAGTGATCACTTTAATAGCTTCTCTTAACCGTTTTTTTAGGAATCTTTTATGAAAAGTCAAGTGAAACGAAACTTTTATTAACCAAATCAAGTTTGAAAATCAAAAATTATCGTATAGTGTGCTGTGAGGGATGTGAACAGTGCACTGATGATTAGATTTTTCATCATTTTTCTATGTTTCTCGAAACTTTCCAAGTTTCTGACTGATGCAACCTTTAAAAAATAGTTGTTCAGTTTATTTCCATTTACTGAATATTTGAAGAAAATTTTTGGACTGGTTAAAAACAAATGTCATAACAAATACCTCCTTAAACAATTCACCAAGAAGTGGAAGTAAAAATACCCCGAGGCGGTGTGTTTTTAGCAAAAAACCGGAAAATACCGCATATTAGGTATTGCATTCGAAATTGCACTTAATTTATGTCCTTTTAATTACGTAATTTTTCTAGTAATTGCCTCTATTATTACTTGAACTTTCTCAATTACTTACATGATTTATTCTATCTTTCTCACTACTAATTGCATAATATACGCAATATAAATTGAAAGGGCAAATAGAGGCAGTATTTTAGCAATTATCACTGTTTTTTAATTACAGAAATGAAAAATTTTTTCATCATTCAGAGTCAATTTTTCGTTTCTGACTGCTCCCAATTTTATGGTTGTATGACAGTGGTAACATTTTCACACTTTTCTTCATTGTAAGACTCTTCTTTTTATTTTCATTCCTTCTTTTAGTCGAATAAAAACCCAAAATTCCAACCTCCAGAGGTAATAAAAAAATAACATTATAAGTAAAACATAGTAATTACAGTGGGAAAGTGAGTCGGATATAATTAAGTGTATCTATCTAGTAGATGGAGCAAAAATAATAATTTCGATTTTTTACTGCACGTCATATTAAAAGTACCAGGAATCAGTGACTGATATTCTTTCCTTTCGGCGTTTCCTATGTTATGATGTCATAGTAGATTACTGTGCAGCGACATTACTTTAGATATGCATGTGAGGCAACAATTATATCCTAATTTCCTTTCATTTTTTATGGCATCAAAATTTTCTGGTTTAAGTCTTAGAGCAGTGTTAATACACCGATTACGAAAACTATTCAAGTCTTCTCATCAGTTTTTATTCGATTTTTGAGAAATAAATGAAAAGAAAGACAAGAGAAGAAACAATATTTTAGTGTACGGAGGCAGAAATTGATAGGGTATGTTGACCGTGATATATAAAGAGTACCCAGATCTCGAAATCATCTTTGGTCATATTCAGGAGAGATCAAACGAAACCCCAAAATTCAAACTACACAATTATAAACGATTATTGTAGTAATATACATGACTGCATGATTTTTACTTGCTTTGAGATGATTGCTAGTTATAATTGAATTTTGGAAGTAAGTAGCACAAGTATTTGAATATGTTACTATAACCGTAAAAACTTAATAGCTTTGTACGATATTCCTGTCGAATATAATTAAAAGATTTGTTTATTTATTTAATGAACAAAAAAGTATGGTAATTTTGGCTAAATAGAGAGCAGAACTACCATGTACTCAGTGCGCCAAAAATATTGTAAAAAGTACGACGAGAAAAAATTATTGAAAAGCAGCAAATACTAATAATAGTCATTGTGGACGTAACATTGAGAAAAAGCAGGGAATCCACTAATGAAATTACGATATTTCTAATTTATTATTGATTCCCAATTCTTGTTTAACTACACTTTTTTGGCTTGTTTTTAATTGTTATAACAAGTTTATTTTTTTAAAAGGATTTTTTACCCGCAGTTGTTTACCTAAACCGCAAAAGACAAGCATTTAATTCGAAAATTTATAGAAAGTGGGTGAGGAGCGATGAATGAGTAGTACGTTTATAAATTCCTCTTTTTGCATGTTTAATTTTTTCATAGCTTGAGCAACCTCCGAATTCAAAAGTATGTATAAAATCAAAGTCTGCAAAGTAGTCTTGAAGAGCATGAAACACGAATCGTCTTCATATTATTATGAAAAAAGTCGTTTAGTTTGTTCTTGTAACTTGGTTTATTTATTGAAGTACTCAGTAAAGTTACTGTTTTATCTTTATCAAATAAATAGTTAAAATGAGTGCCTCATCAGTTTTTTGCTGCAGTCTTTTTACTAAAATAGTAAAATCAAATAAGAGAAAGTTTTTTGATTTTTTTCAAAATTTCTTGTGTCATTTGGACTAATTAACAGTACCACGTGGCATCAATGACATTGCTAAATATCGTCAACCACAATCATACATTGTCAAGGAAGTACTATGAGCAACAGGTATGAAGAGTTATCGTTCATTACCACAAGCAAACCCCTTCCTCATACCCTAACAACAACATCATCGTGTCAAGACGTTATAAAAGCCTATTTGAAGGTTGCTCAGAAATGTGCAACTTTTAGTTACTGATGATTCCGATGGTGTTTTCTCGGTGTAAGTTTAATTTCTCTGCTCATTACTTTGGTTTATTTTTCCGTCAATATTTTGTTGACAGAAAGGCGCTGTTCAATTTATTTTAGTTGAAAACTGGAAGAGTGAGAAAATTTTTATCATTTCTCTAGTTTTCAAAAATTAATCACTATTTAGTTTTCTAGATTCTCATATCTGAATCTATCTCAAAAATAAATTACACAGAGCTAAAGGGAGATCTGTTGCTTCTGTTCTTACAGTTTTCAAACTGCATTTACGTTTTGATTCTCAGATACACTTCCACTCATTCACACATGTATGTATGCATGTCAATGTACATGTGTGTTAACTTTTACTAAATTATCATGATTATTTCATGAAGCAATACTGATGATGGGGAAATCTCGTAGAATTTATTTCAATTACTGCCAGTACTTAATTATTGTTTTTTTTACTTGCCATCAATATTGTGAACAAATATCATATTTTTTCCTGCGCAACAATTTATTTGCTATTTAATAATAACCGCAAATAGTTTTGCACTGCTGTATAATTTCTATTTCAGTTTGAAACTATTTAGGTGAACGACAGACTTTGTCTCGAACTTCGAAGTCAGATAATTCCTTCACTACTTTTGATTTCTCTTTCTACTTTTGTTCTATCTTCACCTGTTATGGAGATAATTAACAGCAGTACCAGTGCAATCATTTGCAACAACAAAAACAATAGTAACAACGATCGAAATTCTCATAATAACAGTACAACAAATGGTATCGGTGGGAATGGTAGTAATACCACGGAAAAATCCAGCAATCAGTCAGATCAGCTATCTAATGGCTGGGAACGCGTTTCTGAAGAACTTTCTGATTCACAGGTATTTGTTTCTTCTTTCCAAAATCAAAATATTGTCGTAAAATTCTAAATTTTCAAGAAATTTTTGAAAACATTATCCATATACAACAGCAAGCTTCTTTTCAGTTTGCATGCTTTGAAAATTACATTCATCAACAGATATATTGTTAAGATCAAATGGCACTATTGTTTTAAATTTGCGAATTAAAATTCGAAAAAAACTCTTTCCAAGTACACAATGTCCCACTTTATCCTTCACTTTAACATTTTTCACCAGCAACTCTTTTTCTTAATAAAGACTTATTACTAAATAATACACCTTTTAAAAATTTCAATTTTTTATCAAAACCCAACCTTCCATGTTTTTTTAACGTTTTTCAAATGAATATGTTTTGAAAACTACTTTAATTCATGTGACAACTTAAATAGTTTCTTTTGTCTATTATTCAAATTAATTAGAACTTCTTTCAGCCCTTACTACCTATTAAGCAAAAAAATCAATAGTAGATATATTAACTCTTCAAAGTATCATGATTTGATACTTTCAAATTCTATTTCATTATCATCACACTGCAAATCACGCAATTGACAAAATCTTTGTTTTTCTAATTTTCCTTGATTTCTTCTTTGCATTTTACTTTCTTGTTCTTCAGTACCATGATCAAATGGATATCTTTTGTTGATTACTTTATAAATCCCTTTGTAAATTTTACCTTTTGAGCACTTGAAAAATGGAAACTTTAAAATTTGCAAATTCAAAACTATGCATGCAGTTTTGGCAGTAGTCAAAAGACGAGACTTTTGAAGAACATATTTTCTTGTGATTTTAAATTTATCACACTTTTGTAAATTGAAATACATGAATGAATTAAAAAATGTACACGCAAGATCTGCAAATATATTATATTGTACATAATTGTTATGTATGTCAGTCAAAAATAACTTTTATCAATACCAAAAATCTGTCATGCGTTGCTGAGCTGAAAGGGTGGAGTGAATGCGTATCTTTTTTCCGGATCAGTGATAGACTATGGGATGATAGATATGCAAGTGTATATGGAAAGAAAGCAATATAAAATGTATGCGTTTTTAAAATGTTGAAATGATCATTTTTTCATAAATATATTAACACCGTATTTAATTCAGTTCGAGTTTTCAATAAAATATAACTTTTATCATATTCATTTAAAGATGCTATTAATTCAAAATTAGAAGTCAGATATAAGGAATTTACGCATGCCATAACAATATAAAAGCTTTGCAACAGCTAAATTGAATAACAATTCTATGACCTTTAACAATAACACATTACCTTAGTATACACCTCCGTTTTTCCAGTACTTTTAAAATTATTATTCAGATAACGTTCGAACATAGAGTTGGTGTAAACTTTTGCATGATTTAATTTTTGTAATGTTTTTAGACACTGATGTATTTGTGTTCATTTTGGAACTGATTTGAATGTTTTCAATATGTTTTTTGATATGATGCTGCTAGAGCTATTCATGTTATCAATAAAGCATATCTAAGAAATAAGTGTATCAAAGTTCTTACACAATATTCTTTCCGAAATTTATACATATATATTTGTTTATCTAATCATGGTAGTTTAAGAACCTCTTCTGAAATGATTTCTTCCATTTATGGGTCAACAGATTCGTGCATGGCAAAGGAGAAGTTGGGAGTATCAATAAGAAATTTTAAAAATGAGAAAGAGATGAAGGACAGAGAGTTTGATCAACAGTAACATATATCTCTAGAAGATAGAAATCAACAGCGAAACGTTTCTAAAATTCTCAGTAATGATGTTGCCAAGGTTGCTCACCGTTAAAATCAGTCATTATTTATTGTGTATGAATCATTTCAGTTAATTCTGTTTTTTCACTCCCATCTGTAATGAATTTCAGGTCAGTTTAGACTGCATGATGTTTGGATCATTTGATGAATAAAATCGTTGTTTTGTGCATAAATTCAGAGTACTGGCGATTGTAGCTTTTTTTGTCGTGTGATGGTGTAATTAGAAGATCAAAATCATTAAAAAATTGTTCTTATCAGAGCATTAAGAATTATGTGCGACTGCTTCAATTAAAATCAAAATTATTTACCAAGTATAGTAGAGCTGTTCCTTAGCTAGTGCACAGAGCGTTGCATATTTATTTCCTTCACTTATTTTAAGTGCTTATTTTCGGTTGCTTATATTCTGTCTCCTCTGTTTGCAGTCATACTTGAAACTTTTTGGCATCCCGATGAGTTCATCTGAAAAGCATAACTGATGAATTTGTGGGTTGCTTCTGAGAATACGACTTTAATTTTTTGGTTGATTTTCGAGTAGGCAAAAATGGAAAAAGTAGGTATGGATGAAAATGGGTAACGAAGGAAAGGAAAGGGTGAGGGCGGAAGTCAAAATTTTACATTTTAGTAGGTACGTAATCAATCATTAATGCATTCCAGATTAATCAATTCATCGCTCTTACACAACTTTCCCTCTTTTGTTTGAGTTTTTACATTACTTATTTCTTCTTTTGCAGAATCATTCATAAACATATGATAAGGACCCTCAAGTTGGAGTCTATCGTATTGTCTCAAATTTCTGCTAGTTCAGGTAGTTTAGTTGTTTTCTGCTTGTGATGTAATTGCTTCAGTGAATAGACTGAAATAGTCATTTAAAATACTAACTTGTAATTCATTTTGCAAGAATGTGATAAATTACGAAATTCATACAGTAATTAAAATGTAAAAGCATCTCACAAAGCTTTCATTGGTCTATGTTTCCTTTGCAGCACCAATTCTCTGCCTTTCCCTTTGGAAACTTTCTTGAACTCATCACTGATTGGCTACTTTGAATCTACAGAAGCTTGACTCCTGCTTCTGTAGTCAATTCATTTAGTTAAAATTGTCAATCATTAATGATTGATGTAGTTTTTATTGCTTTTTTTTAAAATTTCGCCAGTTTCAAAATACGCAGTAGTAGCGTTTTTTTCTCAGAGATTCTGCCACTCCAATGTTTGGGATATATATATATATATATATATA
>UYYF01004832.1:17939-30401 GCA_900618365.1 Thelazia callipaeda
TCTATTCTATTCTATTTTATTCTATCCTATTCTATATATATTCACGTTTTATGCACGCAAAAAAACAAGTGTTTTTGTGACTTCATCTTATTTAATTAAAAATTTTAAAATGATTACTAAAAATAAGATTTAGGGAAGATGCTAAAAAACGATGTCCAGAAGGGGTTTTTCTAGCGTGTCATAATGCCATTGATTCTGTAACTATTTCGGGTGATGCAGGAAAAATCGAAAAATTTATCGAAGAATTAAAAAGCGAAGATATTTTTGCAAAAATTGTCGATTCATCTGGGATACCATTTCATTCACCAGCTATGGTTAAGGTGCTATAAGTTTTTTGTTTTTTTAAAAGTAATATCTTTTTTTTTCGCCCAAATGGGAAAAATAATAGAAGTTTTGAAAGTGATTCATCAGTGATCTTGTTGCATAGGAATTATTTAAAAACCGATAATACTTTTTTTCAATCTTGCTACTGAATCAGAAGAATGAGGAACTCTGGATAAGAATAAAAATGGACGAAGTGATTGTTTTATAATTTCCTATGATTTTATTGGCACTTGTTTTGACATGGAATTTATAATTTTAGCTCATTTCAGGTCAAAGACAAAATGCTTAAAGCAATGCGCACAACCATTCCTAACCCTAAGCCGCGCTCATCTCGTTGGATTTCCACTTCTATTCCAGAAAGTAATTGGGAAAGTGAATTGGCACAAATGTGTTCTGCTGATTACCATACTAATAATATATTGAGCCCCGTACTTTTTTCTGAGGCGCTTCAGAAGATACCTGCAAATGCAGTAACAATTGAAATTGCACCTCACTGTTTGATGCATGCGATTCTTCGCCGTTCCTTGCACAAAACTTGCACAAATGTAGGCTTGATGAACATGAAAGAAAAGGACCGTGAGCTGGAATTATTCCTACAAGTAAAAATTGCTCATTTTGTCATTTCAGTTGTACTTGGAAGTTTTAAGTAAGACGTTTGATACCTGTGGCAATAGCGCTAACAGCCGCGACATGCATCCATGTCTTTTATTTCTGTTTACTTTGAAATATTTTTCAGGCTTTGGGGAAAATTTACCAAACAGGTGTCACTATACATATCGAGGCTTTATACCCTGCTGTACAATATCCAGTGCCAATTGGTACTCCAATGATTTCTGCTATGTGGCGCTGGGACCACAGTCAAGATTGGCCCGTTATTGATGGCAAATCACTTTCAGCTGCCGGTGGGGGACAAGTGCCTACAGCATCTAGTTATACGATTGATCCTTTTGCATCTGATTCAAAGGTGAATTGTCTTTCGTTATCTTCTATATTGTCATTGGTGTTTCTCATATGATTCGAATGTCATTTTTCCACAGCTGTTAGTAATACTTTTTTGCTCACCAGTTATGAAAACTAGTATAAATGTTGAAGCAATATTTTTAATAATGTTTTTCACTGTTTATAAATAAGATGAAAAATGTAGGAAACGTTTCTACTCGACCATATTATTGATGGCCGTGTATTATATCCTTTTACTGGGCACATGGTATTAGCATGGAAGACGATAGCAAAGTTAAATGGCGTGGATTTCCAAAAAACACCTGTCATTCTCGAAGAAATTCGAGTTTATAGTGCAACAATCGTCACTAAACCATGTTAGTGTTACATATTCTTCCATTAGTTCCATTGCAACAATAATATTATGTTTTCATTATCATTGCCATTATAATTACTAATTTAAATAAATTTGGCCGGAAATGTAAAAAATTTTTTAGAAACATTTTTGTCAGTCATCCTGCGCTTTTTAGTTCGTTTGGATGTCGTCATAACGCCCGGCAATGGATACTTTGAAATTCTGGATGGAGAACAACTGGCTGCATCCGGTTATATTCGTATTGTTGATGAGGATTTACCATTTTACTACAAAAGTTTTGACGAAATTCAAACATCAGAAATTGCGGAACGTATTGAATTAGACACAGAAGATGCATATAAAGAGTTCTTACTTCGTGGATATGAATATGGTCAAGCATTTCGGTTTGTTTCTTATTTCATTATAAATGATTTCACTGACTTCACTAGTTATTTAACTACTGAGATTAGAATTCACTCTTACTCAATATGAATTTATATTTATAATTATGGTACAGAAGGTGATAGATTTAGCTAATTTAAAAAAGTGACAATTATTTATTTATGTTTGCAATTCAGTATTCAGCTTAACTGAAAATGTAGGAAACTTTTCTACTCGATCATATTATCGATGGCCGTGTAATTATATCCTTTTGCTGGACAACTCTATTAAATCAGCTCAAAGATTTGTACTTTGTAGCTTTTTTTAAACTACTTGTACTTGATACTTATACTTTTCATGCATCTTTACAGCTAGCGACCATTACTGTTTCATTCAAAACGTCATAATAATGGATAGAAATACTTTAGCTAATTGTATCTGCCAAAGCATTCACTATCACAATCAACATTAATTACTGTACTATTTAACAAGAGAAGAAATTAATTGGAAAAGATGCTTTTTTATTTTAGTGGAATATATAGAGCATGCAACAGTGGAGAACGTGGTATGCTTTACTGGACAGGTAATTGGGTTACATTTCTGGATTCACTTCTACAAACAGCCTTATTGGCTGAACGAGCTGATAGTCTTCGATTGCCCACTCGTGTACGATACTTACGAATCGATCCTGTAAAACATTTGGAGCGTGTACAAGAAAAAGGTGATTTTTTTAATCATTCGAGAAGTATTTTTGTTTATTGTTTTATATTTGTTAATTCTAAGTAGAAATGGAAAATACGTAGCACTACTGCCTCATATTTATTTCTTGTTTCTAAAAATTGTTTTGCAGATGGCATTCAAGTCATTGAATTACGCAATGATATCGCTACTAATGGTTGTGTAGCAGGCGGTGTTGAATGCTGTGATCTCACGGCACATACGGTTGCTCGAAGATTACAATCTGCTGGACAACTCTATTATGAGAAAGTTTATTTCACGAAACATTTTGATCAAAAGTGAGCTTTTGAAGACTTCTAAAAAACTTTTGTTGGAATTAAGATAATGAGCGAAATATGACGTAATTTTTATTGCATTAAAAGTCTCACTGTGTAACAGTAAACGCTTTTATACAAATTAAACAAATATTTGTGTATCATTTCACGATTTACTTGGAATTTCGTTTGAATTGAAAAGTATTGTTCTCAAAGCAATTTTCCAGTGATTGTTTATATACTTAAAATATTCACAATGCTGAAAGATATCATTCTTCGATTTTTACTCGGGTTTCAATTCTTTTACTTTTCACTTAAAAAAAATGTCTGCTAATCATTTGCACTGATCTATTCAACAGACAGCTATTGCCGGAGAAAAATAGTTATTTTTGCAGCGCTTTTGATGAATTTCCACAAATCCGTGAAAAACTCAGTGCCTATCGACATTTCCTTCGCTCAATATTAGCTAATGGATTAGCAAAATGGGAAGTTAATGGTTGTTTAAAAAAACTAACTAATGGAGCACTTCTGTCAGATGCTGTTCGTAAATTTACAGAATTCATGAATCCAGTAAGTGAAACAGAGCACAAACGATGGCTTGATGATTCACAGTGCGTTTCAACTTTTAATCTGATTTTATTTCTTTGCTTTGAATGCACAACATTACAGGAAATTTCACTGAAAGATTATAGATTAGTCTCCAACACTGGCTTTCATTTTAGGTCACCTGTTGCCACAATTTTTGATGAAGTTTTTGCAATGAAAATTAATGATGATTTCAAAGAGTTCGAGAATAAAGTGGCAGAAAAAATGCAAAATACAATGAAAATTTTTAGTATGGATCGTTTATGGAGTGCTGCTTTTGTCTATGACAGAATTCTTAAAACAGTTCAGGTATAAGCACCCTGCTTCATGAATCATATCACATAATGTACGAAAATATAAATTCGGATCAAAGACTTTTTCAGGACGTATGCATTGAAAATTCAGTTGGGCATAATAGCAAAATTTGTGCCCTCGAATTTAATTCGACCGAACAGCTTAAATTCTGTGTTGACTCGGTAAGCTCACATCCACTTTTGGAAGTTGAATGGTTTTGTGCTGGACCAAAAGTAAATGATATGGATGAAAATACTTTAGTACAACTTGGAGTAAAAAAAGTACTAACTAATTTGGAAGATAAGCACTTTTCACCACCTTCTGAAATCAAAAACTGCGATCTCGTAATTTTGGATAAAGTATTATCAAGGTGAGTTTCAGAAATGCCAGTGTTTCATAGTCTTGATACAATGATAAAGAAAGAAATTTCGATCACATGATAACTATAACTAGTGATGCTAAGTGTAGCTCGACTACAAATTGTATTTCAGTTTTAATGTGCAGTTAAATTTTTGCAGTATGCATGCACTGCAATTGCGTTTTTAAATTAATATTTCAATAAAGTGTAATTACATGCTAAAAGTATTGTTAATGAAAATATGAATAATAAACGCACTGATAGTGAGGAATGAACTTTGCAAACTATAGTAATTTATTACAAATTATTGTTTCTAAACTGATACAAATAGATTTATCGATGTAAGGTTGATAAGTACTGCGTTATACGACACTGCTATCCATTACTGTGCAGCATTTTAGAAAGATGGATGTCATCCAGTATTTGCTGAAATGTAAGGAATTGTTGCGTGATGATGGCTTTATCACTATAATTGAACCAACATCAGATTATGAGATAGCTCTCGCAATTCAAGGCCTCAGTGGAGAGCCAATAAATATTAGTAATTTCGATCGAATTTACGGATCTTATTTCACTCACGAACATTTGTTAGAATTGTTTGATAAATGCGGGTTCCGTCTTTGTAATTATCAGGTATTTTATGTAAATATAAAGTATTTTTGCTTCGTTTACTTTAAAAGCTAAAAAAGACTGCTGCATTGAAAAACTATTTGAAATTTTTAGACTGATTCATCGATGATGACTACAATGTATGCAATTCGCAAAATTCCGTCACAAATTAGGGAGCCTGTGTTCGTTGATACAGATGACATCAAAGAATTTACCTGGATAGAACCGTTGCAAAAGATAATTGAAGAACGTCTTAATGAGCCAGACTATAAAACAATATGGCTCACAAGCACAAAAGTACGCAATAATGGATTGCTAGGCCTTGCCCTTTGTTTCAAGTAAGCAAGCCATGAGTGTTGTTAATTATTATTACGTAAGTGAAAAGATAGACTAGATAGTGTTATATTAAGTTTATTTCTTAAAAGGCAATGGTAAAGCAAGTCAGTACTAAATTACATACCTTTTAGAATAACTTGCAAATCACTAGTAAATATCAGCTTAAGAATATAATTTCATTATAAACTTCATAACTAATGTAATTTTATTATTTCTGGAACTCTGGTTGCTAAATAATCATGACGTCAAATATCTAAAGAAACAAAGCGTAAAAGTAAATTGAACAAAGGCAAAAAAAGTAGGAAATCTACGAGTTTTGAAAAGCTCTATTGTAAGTAGACATATTTTTGGTAAATGTAGATTGACCTTTTTAATTGACAAGTAGTCACCATATAAAATGTCAGGTGGAAAAGATATAGAAAGCAGAACATGGACATGGAAAGTCTTTTCCCTTCAGATGATAGAAACTTCCATTTCTCTCTGGATACATGTTTTCACTAATTTCTATATTCTGAGATAAGTGGCTGAGCTTTCAAATATGTTCATGAAGAACAATTGCAAAATAACAAAGTTACCCTCTTGAATAAAGTAAATGGCCACTGGAAAATAATAATTAGTACTTTTTATATAAAAACGTATAACTGCACAGTTTAAGACTCTCGAAATATATTTCTTATACTTTGCAATGTATTTGAAAACTCTTGAGTTCGGATCAGATGAAAATATCTTCAGTGAAGAAAACTTAAAGTCGAATCGATTCCGAACTTTAATTGATATGAGCATTAAACCAGAAAATCGCAGTGGTCCACCTCAGATCAACCTGGAAGATGAATTCGTGAGACATCTTATGGAACTTGATCTTCATGCTAATAACTATCGCGATGGTGTTTGGGGTTCTTTGCGTCATTTGGTTGTGAAAGAAGGTAAGTTATAGAATTATTTTTAAACTATTTCACTGATAAAAAAACAGTTTAAGGTGAAAATTGGAAGTCTCTTACGTTTGAATCCGAAATGCTAATGATTCTAGTGCTCGAGAAATAAGCTCAAAGTGAACTAAATCGAAAATTTTTATGCAAAAATACAGGAAAAAACACATTTCTTTATATTCATCAAGAAATGAAAGTTTTGAAAAAATGTAAATAATTTTAAACAAGTGTTCACTTTATTTTAGATGAAATGCATTTGTACAAAAGTGTTAACCACGCATTCATCAATACGCTCATCCGTGGTGATGTCAGTTCATTGACTTGGTTTGAATCTCCAAATCAGTTCTTTGAAGACACGCATCAAAAAGATTCTTCGCTGGAACTGTGTCATGTATACTATTCTGCTATAAATTTTCGTGATGTGATGTTAGCATATGGACGGCTTCCACCAGACGCTATTCCTGGACAGGTAATACAGTCCAAACACCAACTCTTCAGTGAACATATTTATTGAATTTCTTTTTTTAGTTAGTCCCAATAAATAAATTATTCATGATTCTATCAATCTAAACGGGTGTAAACTTAAATAATCCAGTAATGAAAATTTTAAACTTTTCCAAACCTGAAAAATTTAATAATTGAGGAAAAATTCGTCATTATAGTTTTTTTAAATACTAGTCAGTTCCTTGCTTCTATATTTTAATGACAGGAGAAATTTACGCAAATTTCAAACCATGTTTGAATGAAGCTTAAATTTTTGATATCTGCCTTTTTTAAATTTTCTGCATTTTTCTGGTCATGACTTGCAATTAACCAATTTTTGGTTTTCGTAAATACACTTGATTAGTTTGCGGATCGAGAATGCTTACTGGGTATGGAATTTTCTGGACGCCTTAAAGATGGTACTCGTTTAATGGGCATCTTACCAGCACAAGCTTTAGCAACTTCTGTTATTGTTAATCGTGAGTATGCTTGGACAGTTCCGGATAACTGGTCACTTGCGGATGCTGCCACCGTTCCCATAGTCTACAGTACTGCATATTACGCATTAGTAATGCGTGGTGGAATTCGACGTGATGACAAAGTGAGTTTAAAATTCTATAAATGCAACTTTTGCAAAGGTTTATTTGAAAATTATTAGTTTCACTTGGGGTTTGAAGAAATAAAGATGCAATCGTGATTTTGAATAAAAAAATACACAGTATGTGCATGAAATGCACAATTGTATAATTTTGTTTTAGGTATTTCAACACATTTTTTCGAGTTAACAAGTCATAATAAATGTATTACTGTGTTCAAAACTGCTCAAAAGTACTCATTTCGGACTATATATAATTAGTAAATTTATGTTGAGGTGTTAATTCACGGAGGTTCTGGAGGAGTCGGTCAAGCCGCCATAGCAGTTGCTTTATCACGCGGCTGTGAAGTTTACGTCACAGTTGGAAATGCAGATAAAAAAGCATTCTTGCAAAAGCGGTAACTGATTTGAACGTTTAATCTTTTATTTATTTACTTCTATTGCAATAACTTTAAAAAATTGTGACTTTTATTCAGCTAAAGCTTAAATTTGTCTACAGCCATCCACTTTCTCATTACAGTTTTCCACAGTTGAAAAATGAGCATTTCGCGAATTCTCGAAACTCAGATTTTGAGCTTCATATTAGACATCAAACAAAAGGACGTGGAGTTGATGTTGTCCTCAATTCTTTGGCTCAGCATATGCTACAAGTATAATCACATCAATTTATTTGCGGCATTTAATTCAAAAGATTGAGATTCTCATTTTACCATAGTGAATAATATTTTTGTTAAAAGATAGGATAGTTTACAAAATATCATAATCAAATTGCAGAAAACAAAATCATCGATTATTATGCTTTTACTATCAAAAAGCATTGCAATTTCAGGCTTCTATTCGATGTCTTGCTCAAAATGGACGATTTTTGGAAATAGGAAAAGTAGATTTATCTCAAAATTCGCCACTTGGGATGGCGGTATTCCTCAAAAATATAACTTTCCATGGTATACTGCTGGATGCAGTAA
This sequence comes from Thelazia callipaeda, assembly GCA_900618365.1. NCBI lineage: Eukaryota > Metazoa > Nematoda > Chromadorea > Rhabditida > Thelaziidae > Thelazia > Thelazia callipaeda. Next base: position 26,082 of record UYYF01004832.1, read on the forward strand.
TGGATCCAAGTATTGGCAAAAAGGAGGACTGGCAGGTTTGTAAGTTAGAATGAGAAATTCTTTATGCAGATTAATAATCGAGATTTGTTCATATTTAAAGGATATCTCAAATAAACCTGCATGCAAAAAAATCATTCAGTTTTTGAGTCCTACATCTTTCCAGTTTTAGGAAGTAGCACGACTTGTTCAGGAAGGAATTAAAAACGAAATTGTACAGCCTCTTTCATACACTGCGTTTTCTAGCCAAAAAGCTGAGGAAGCATTTCGTTTCATGTCATCCGGGAAACATATTGGAAAGGTTTGATACCGCATTTTCACACCTTAGATTGCACTTCAGATATTATTGATCGGCCGCGATTAAATTCAATTTGAATAAAAGAATAAATTGAAGGTGGACAAGTTCATTGACTTTGTTATGGAATGTAGTAAATCAGAAGAGAAAAGATTTACAAGATTTACAAGTAAAATTTAGAATTTTCTACTATCACTGTTTTTATCTTATCAATTGCTTAAATTTTGCAAAATTTTTCAAAATGCAAACAAAACTTCATACAGATTTTATGCTTTTATGATTGAAATTTGACATATACCCAAGTTACTACCAGTATTTCAGGTTTTAATGGAAATCCGACAAGAGGAACCCGAACGATTGTGCGTACCTTCTCCGATAAAAGTGCGAGCTATTTGCCGAACTTTATGTCATCCAAATCATGTATATCTCATCACTGGTGGCCTTGGCGGATTTGGTTTGGAACTATCGCAGTGGCTTATTAATAGAGGCGCTAAAAAGTAGGTCGTGAAATAAGTTATTTTTTCCTCATTTTTAATGAAACAGTCATGACTCATACTGTATTCGAAAAGTACTGTGCTCCCTATATTTTTACAGAAGTTCAGTTTCTTAATATTTACGAACAGAAGCAAATTTTAATCGCTTAAAAGTGATGGGTGACGATAAATCTTATCGATCATGCTCTTAAAAAGTTAATAAAAATAATTGTTTACTTTTATGCAGTTAATAATAAGCAAAGTGCAAATCCACACATTCTATTCTCTATTACAGATTAGTGCTGACGTCGCGAACAGGGATTCGTACTGGTTATCAAGCACGTTGTGTTCATTTTTGGCGTCGAACGGGTATTTCAGTCCTTGTTTCAACTCTTAATATCTCGAAGCTATCAGATGCTCAGGAGTTGATGCTACAGTGCAAAGCGCTAGGCCCTATTGGTGGTGTTTTTCATCTTGCCATGGTACTGCGTGACTGCCTTTTTGAAAATCAAAACGTACAAAACTTTAAAGATGCTGCGGAGGCCAAATATTGGGGAACATTGAATCTTGATGTTGCTACTAGACAAGAATGTGGAAAGCAACTTAGATGGTAAATTCATGCTGTGGATTTTAATCATTCTGAACCTTTATCTTTGGTGCTTATCAATATGTTTTGAAAGCAAAAAATGGGAAATAAGGAAATAGATCAGCTAAGCATGCAAAAGAATTCTTTTTTCAGATGCACTTCATCTATCAATCTATGGAAAATTCAAGAATATAAATTAATACATTTTGGAGTTTTCCATATATTTAGAAATTCTTTTGAATGAGAATACATTTAGCCAAGAAAAACAGTCTTGTTTTGCTTTCTACACTTTTTGATTTTTGATTTCTACACTTTTTGATCACTTTTTTGATTTTTCTACACTTTTTGATAATATGACAGATTAACCTCCATGTGGTAGTTATATATTACATGGAGATTAATCTTGTTTTCTACATTATTGATTCTGGCGCTGGATCGTATTCCAGCACTCCGACTATACTCGTTTCGCGCTCAGTTTTATTGTGCTGATCACCGCTGCTTGTTGTGCTGATCACTGCTGCTTGTTGTGCTGATTACTGCTGCTTGTTGTGCTGATCTCTCGTGGACATAGCTATGATCAAATGAGATGCTTGCGAGCATCTTCTTGAGTATTATCGATTGGAAATATGCCTCTAAACGATGGAATATACTGCTGGCATTTATGGAAGTTTGTTACTATCCTATCCCCAGATATAAAATATGGAATTATTTGCATTGTGCAATTCATCTCTGCCACTAGTTTATTAGCCAGTAAATCATACTTCCACTTCTTCTCGGTCTCGACTGCTATCAACCTGTCCTGACCAGTGATACCAAAGGAATACTTCTTGTCGCTTCTTATCATACACCAGGATGTCTGGTAGATCCACCCTTCTTCTAATCCGAGTTCTTAAGTATCAAGTTTGATTTCTACGTTCTTATTAGCCATGATTTTCTGAAAGGAATGGCTCCAAATGCGTGAGAATCCTTTCACATCGTACTCTTTCCTGGGTTCCAAATGGATGCACCTCAGCACTTTATTATATCCTCTATTATAGTCATGAACCAGTATTTTCTCCCACTGTGTTGCTGAATGGTCCACTCTTTTCACATGTTTCCTACAATCTAGGCTCACATTTTTTATCATCTGCTAACATATTTATGATCTTGGGAATTACAGTACTGAGCTTCATTCCTAGGGCAATGTTTTTATATCGTAGTTATATCGATATCAGTCATTGACCCAGCTTATCTCTCCTCATCTATAGCTTTGCATTAAGGATTTTCTTTTCTGTTTTGCTATACAAGAGCGCTCCTTCTGCTGGATATATATATGTTACCGCATTAAGAAGTTGAAGAAGCATAAAGCTCACTTCTTTGTTCAAAATTATTTAGCCTACGTCTTAGTTTGTCCCTTGGCTGGTATAAACTCTCTAAACACACATCTTGATTATGAATTCTGTATATTATGAATTCCGTATTTGTTTAGTAATTATCTGATATCGTGTTCTATTGCTTTGAAGTCTTCTGGTTCCAATTTGAGCATCTCAGTGTAATACTTCATTAAACTTATAGCGTGCTCATTCACCACCTTGATAAAGTTTTTGCCATTTTAGTGCAGTTTTGGTTAACAACTCAATTCTCATTAAAATCTCTACTCAGATTTATGGTAGCTTTCACGGGTCGGATCGCTGGTCCTGTCTTCTATTATTTCAAGGTATTTATACTCTTTAAGTTTCTTCCAAGAGCTCCTCTTTATCAACGCATAAATCAGTATTGTTGGCTGACTTTGATGGATTCACCTCTAACCGTACTATTTCAAAGAACGTTTGGACTTCTCTGGTCATAAATTTCATGATGTCTTCAGCAGTTGAAAAGATACATACCTTGACAGCACACGGTTGCAACCGCCATCTTTGCTTACCTCATATCAGCGGGTCCGTACACAAGACGAATAGCAGCGGAAAAGGGCTATCATCACATTCTATTTTCTTCTTCATTATGGTTTCTCCATTGCTTTTAAGTGCAAATGCCCATCTTCAGGTAATGCTTCTCAGAAAGTTCTAAATCTACAGAACTTTTCCGTGTACTTGATCATATAGTTGTAAGTGACTGAAGCGAACGCATTTTTACAGTCATACCACGTTGTGTATATTGTTTTCTATACCAGGTTCAACAGTGCTTGCATCTTCGCACCTTGAATCTGGACAACTGTTTCTACTGGTTGATGCAAGTAGTCTGTCTCCTCTTAGCAGCATCCAATTGCATGATTTGTGCCCCACATTTTGTTGTTAGCTTGTAAAGGCTCGACATGCAAGTTATTGGCTTGAGGTCATTAGCTTTACTTCAGACAGGTTTTGAAGTCAGGTAAGCAGTATCTTTGTAAAACAGTATTCGTTCCTCCGCATATAAGCAAATCTGGTTGCAAAAAGGTGCACTTCATGATAGAGGCTTTACAAGACTCCTGTCGTATTCTCATTAAGAAATAGATAATCATGTGCTCCCAAATTGGGCTTTGAATCGGTAGTACACTGTACTGCATATTTTTGAACAAAATTTTCTAGATGTTCATTGTCCAGTATCTATAGAATCGTCTTCTGAATGGCTGAGATCTGGCTTTTGGATTTTAAATGCATACGAAACTCTAACTTGTATTTTTACTCTCATGAACTTTTACTCGCTCCATCAGCATGCTTGAAGCTTCATGACTATCACGTTTATAAGCAAGTATGAGATTAATTCCTCTCATGCACTTCTTTGTTTCTTCCATTTCTGTGTTCAGAAGTTTCGCAGGCCGCATGCCGCTCAATGAGGGCTATTTGGAATATAAACAAGCTTACCTTCTTTTTAGTGCTTGCCTTTCACCCCACTGACTTTACCTTTCGTTTTATCATCTCTTTATAATATTCCTGTGCTACCTACCTTACAATATCAGCGAGTACAGCGAATGTGCCGAAACACGATCCAACGCGGAAATATAATTATACATA
>UYYF01004833.1:0-27060 GCA_900618365.1 Thelazia callipaeda
CCTTTTGAACCATCTACTGATCATTATTATCGTCAAGAACAGCTACAACCACAACAGCCTTCAGAACCATCTACTGATGAATATTATCGACAAGAATTACCGCAGCAATCTTCGGAACCATCTACTGATTATCATCATCGTCAAGAACAGCTACAGCCGCAGCAACCTTTTGAACCATCTACTGATGAATATTATCGACAAGAATTACCGCAGCAATCTTCGGAACCATCTACTGATTATCATCATCGTCAAGAACAGCTACAACCACAGCAACCTTTGGAACCATCTACTGATGAATATTACCGACAAGAATTACCGCAGCAATCTTCGGAACCATCTACTGATCATTATTATCGTCAGGAACAGTTACAAAGACAACAGCCCTCAGAAACATCAGCTGATGACTATTACCGCCAACAACAGCAACTCCTGAAATCTGATGACCATCATCGTCAGGAATTGCCACAGCAACCTTTTGAACCATCTACTGATTACCATTATCGTCAAGAACAGCTACAACCTCAACAGCCTTCAGAACCATCTACTGATCATTATTTTGGTCAAGAACAGGGACAAAGTGGCTTTAAAAATTCTAATGGTACTGTTTCTGCCTTCAGTCCAACTTTAGAATCCGGATGCACTCGAGATCAAATTCATGGAAAGCCTTCCTCAGGACTTGACAAAGACTTATCTGGTCTGTTTTTAATGCAAGCTCTTTAGTGAATGAAGTTAACGTTAAAAATGGATACCAATTTATGTGAATTTTCATTGTTTCTTATAATAATTTGAGGATGCCTTGAAATCATATTTCTTCTTGTTCCTGATTTAGAAATGTAGAAATGCTGAGATTTCCACTAGCAATAATTGCAGGTTGGAGTGTTTGGACAACCTGGTCTATCTGTCCCGTTACATGTGGTGATAGTGTACAAACTAGATGGCGAACGTGTGCGGCTAGTGATGCGACATGCCATGGTAAAGCAACTCAACAAAGGCCTTGCCACTTCCGACCGTGTGGTTTGTGGGCGGAATGGTGCGATTGGACTCAGTGTTCAGGTCATCAGCGAAAAGTGTGAATTAATATCACTGACATCTTTATTATTCGCGTTTTACTGTTCAGTTTGCTTGATATTATTCAAGGGAGCGGAGTAAATTTTTGTGTTAATTACATGTTTTTTTTTCGAACGATTTCCACTTTTTTCTTTTTCACATATGTTGCCTAAGCACTGCACGCAGTTTATTACATCTTTGCACTGTCGTTTTTTGTTGTCAACTTTTGATTATTGAACTTTAAATCCATTATCACTCCTTTGCATTATTTGCTATTTTCACTGATTTCTTCACTGGTATAAAAAATGAGAAAACACTGAAGCATGTTTGAGTGCTCTTGTTGAAACTTCACCGCTTCAAGCAATCAAAATGTTATTCATAAGTTCACTTGCAAAAGCTGTAGTTAAGTCGATAAATTTTGATTCTTTTCGATTGATTTCAATGCTTTCATCACGAAGTAATACTGACAGAGCTACTAGTGAGATGTCAAACTGATATGCGCTTTTGCATTATGTGCATACTTGTGTTTTGAAAGTGATGCGAATGATTGTGGACAAAAAATGTCTTTGATTTAGTTGGAACAGTAATTAAAAAATTTCGCCTTCCTTTCTCCACTCTGTGGAGTGGTCGAAAAAGAACTTAACTACCACAAAAGTCTATTCGTCTTCTAAGTTAATCACTTTTTTAACATGTCTGTTGTGGCAAGTACTTTTCCAGTGAATAAGTGCTTTCTTTTAGCAACTTGTGGATATGGTTTACAAACTCGCAGCCGACGTTGTTTGTATCCTTCAGATCAGCAATGTCATGGTAGGAATTTGGAGGTTCGTAACTTGTTTATCAGCTTCGTACCACCTAATGTATGGCGTAAAATGTTTCGTAGTGGTTTGCTAATTTATAGGGAAGGGTATGCCACGCTGGCATATGTCTTGCAGATTGGAATACTTGGTCGAAATGGTCAAGTTGCAGCGCAAGTTGCGGCGGAGGATTCAGAGAAAGGCATCGATCTTGCCCATCTGATGATTGTTTAGGTCTTCTCTCAGTAGTCAAAATCTTAGATAGAAGCTATATTTTTTTCGCAAGTTCCAAACCAAAATGCAGAAAAATGTAGGGGAAGTGCACAAAAGTGTAGTTCATTGGTTTAATTTATATGAAACGTCAATATGAAGTTTGGTTTGTTCCATCGAATCTGATATCCATGAAATTTCATTGTAATACCATCATAATTAAGTGGTTTTAGTTGCGAAATTCTAATGTATACATTATTTTAATTCTCAGTCGGTGACAGTAGTTGTTGGTTTTCTTCTGTTTAATTATACACGAATTTCAGGTTCCAAATATCAGACATTACCTTGTTCACCAGTAGCATGCCCGCAATGGTCGAGTTGGGGGTTCTATAGCACTTGTTCAGCTACTTGTGGACTTGATGCTCGTCGTAGTCGACGAAGGATATGTATCGGTGGTGCAAACTGCAAAGGTATTTGTTGAATGTTTAAACAGTTGTTTGAAAATCTCATTCAACAAATACCAAAAAAATTAAAAAATAAAAAATAAAAAGCAATCATTTTACGAAATCTACTTTTAGTATCGATGAAATTTAAACAGTGAAGTAATCTTGAATAAAAAGCAATCATTTTACGCAAGTGAATGGTGAAGAAGCGTGAAAATGTTGAAATTTCTAACATTTCCATCAATAATCAAACATTTGACAGAACGTGACTATCTCCTGTATAATTTTTTAGTTTAAAAAATCTGCGATGGTCCATTTCCTACAGTTTTTGCTTGTTCTTGCTCGTAAAGACAATTACTCTGATTTAGGTAATTCAAATTTAATTTTAAGGACTCAAAGAAGAAACAATACATTGCCATAACTTAGCTCCATGTCCTGAGTGGACCGAATGGGAACAATGGTCCAAGTGTTCGACCACTTGTGGATATGGAGTTATCACACGTCAACGCACGTGTCTTGGCGGACCATTTTGTGAAGGTCTACTTTTTTATAAATTAAATAATTTACTAGAGACAGATGACGAATTTTATTTCGTTGATTTCGCAAGCGGATATTTTTTAGCGTGCAACAAAAATGTATATACTCAAAGATCTATTAGGTGATCGAATCGAGGAAAAGAAATGTGAGCATTCTGAGTGTTCTTATTGGTCAGGTTGGAAAGAATGGTCTTCATGCACGGTTACTTGTGGCGATGGTATGAAACAACGAAAGCGTGTGTGTCAATATGGCACTGATTGTCTTGGGTCGAACGAGGTTAAATATTGTTTCAAAATGATTTAATGTTGTCTCGAAATATTTTCTATAAAACCTGTTCATTCATTTCTCGTTGTCATTTTTTGTAGAAAAACGAGCTCTTTTAGCACTTAAAGTAAACTTAAAATTTGAAAGAATTATTATTATTGAAAGATATTTGAAGGAAACAGCATTTTGCTTCGGACCGCCGTGTTCTGCTTGGAGTCATTGGGAAGCGTGGAATCGCTGCTCGCAGAAGTGTGGACCTGGACAAAAAAGTAGAAGTCGACAGTGTTACAGCAGCAGCGGAACGACTCAAGACTGTATTGGAAAATCTAAGGCACAAATTTATCACTGCTGTAATGTCGTGGATCCACTTCTGCTTGTTTCATCTTTTTCCGCGATTAATTGTTTTTTCAAACATCATTATCATGTTAACATGCATGCAGCTTGAGAGTAAATATGTCTTTAACAGCTGGTATGCATGATTCGTACCAGCGACACAAATTTTTACTTATTAAAATTCGTATTTCCAGGAGACGGTACTTTGTTACGAAATGAGTTGCTGTCATTGGTCGCCTTGGGGGAATTACGGACCTTGCAGTCGTAATTGTGGAACCGGCACGAGACGGCGTGAAAGAAAGTGCCAACAGCCAGACTTTGGTGAAACTCGTCATTTTACTTCTGAAAACTTGTAGAAAGCAAATTAGTTAGTAAAGACTAAATAGTGATGGTAGTATAGTGCAAGGGATTAATTATAATTTGATCTGAGAAAGATAGCTGGTCTATCAGGTTACTATTGAACTCATTTGATGAGTAATATAATTTTTATTGTATTGAGACAAAGCTTCTCACCAATTACCAGCTTGTGAATAAATGATTCACAAGCTGCATGAATTTCATTATTAAGATGTTTGGAAATGCCTGTATTTTACGATAGTGAAATTAATTACTACGAACTGTGTATAAATTAAAATCTATTAAAATCTGATTGTGATACTAATTATTATCATTGAAGATTTCAAATTCTCGGATTTTTCTCTAATTTCTCAAGTTCAATTTTGATAGCATCAAAAAATGCATTTGAAAGCAAAAATTGTAGATGGACAAGAAAATGAAATGTGTACGTGCCCAGGACCAAACATTGAAGAGGACAATTGTAATACACAATCATGCACTTTGCGGTGCCAGTGGACGCATTGGTATGCGTGGACGACCTGTTCATCTCAAAATGCGTGTAAATCAGGCTTTTCGACAAGAAAGAGGTACTAACCTTTATTGGAGAATCTAGAATAGCATCATGAGTAATAAATTACTGAAAATTCAATCTTTCAGACAGTGCGTTGGGGAAGCAGGATGTCTATGCCCAGGTTTAGTCGATGAGATAAAAAGTTGTAACGATGGACAGTCTTGTACTTCCAACACTAATGTTCAGAGTCACTTCATGTTGTGATGGTATTTTATCATATTCTGATTGGTATTGGATACACTTTAATTTCAAAGAGTTAAAAAAGTTTGATCAAATATCTTTTTGATTTAAGCAGTTCCTGCCAATCGATCTCGACCTTTCAAGAGTGTCGTAGATCAATCAAACAATTTATTACTAGGGTCAAGCTTTAATATTTATCATGTAAAAGTCTTTGTTTTTACTTTTCATGTTATAGAGATAAGAACAATTTTTAGTAGTTAACAACGGAAAATATGCAGCAATAAAGAAATTTGAAATATTCTTTGTCGAACAACGTATGATTCTGAAAATTCTTATTTGAGCAGTAGGTTTTTCAAAAGCACAAGGAAAACTTGTTATCAGTTGTTTATCAGCATGATAAACTAAATGACTAATTATAATTTCTTTGTGAAAATGATCATGTGAAATCCACAATCTTAATTGCTTTATGGTCATTCCTACAACGTGTTTGTGTAGATTTAGCCTGCTTTAGGCTATTCCGCAAAATACAATTATCTTGTTAGTAAACCATATACATTAAAATATATACAAATACACTGCTTTGCAATGTTATAAAGGTCCAAATTCCTTTGTAAATTTTTTTGACTTTATGCAAAGAAATTTTGAGTCACTTTTATAATTTTAAAACTTGATTGCACATTAAAATTATGGAAAAAAAATTAATGTCGCTACGTAAAAGCTAATAATGAGTGTGTGCAGTTTTTCGAGATACAAGCTAAAAAATATGATATCAACCAAACACTAATTGCTGGAGTTTGTTAATATTTCTATTGAAGATTGTTGTAAATGATACTTTTGTTTGTAATTAGTTAAAGTATGTAAATAATTCATTGTTTAAAATATCAGTGAAATTATCTACTCTTGGTCATGGTCTAGCGAATATGTATTTACTTTTGCATTAAAACCATACAAAAAAAATAATCATCGTTAGTACCCGTGTGTGTCAATTTTAGCCGTGGATGATATTTTTGTATATATCAAATTTATTCTGAAAATTTGATATATCTCATTCTTTAATTTGTTCTATTCATCACTTGTGGATGGATATCTATTAAGATGGAGTAGTGCAGTTTTTACTGATAATCTCTATCAGTATTAATTGGAAAAACCTACCAAGAAAATTTACAATAGAGACCATTTGGTGCACTAGCAGCTTCCAGAATTAAGTAGTTCACGCAGAGAATTTTGCTGAGTTCTATCCTTCCAAAAATGATCTTCGTCATCGTGTTCACAGTTTGCACCCTTCACATGGAAACCTCTTGGGCATTGGGCGACTGAAATTTAGCTAACCATTAATGCTAGAAATAGCAAATTTTTCATACGACAAACCCCAAACCTGTTTCACTCTAAATTCTGCTGGTTTAAATTTTTATAAGCACAATTATATCATATTTCTGCCATTGAAAATGCAGTTGAAGATCTCCTTACCTTTACTTCTAAAATGATTTTTCAATCTCATCTCAATTTCATATAGTTTATGCGTTAAAAAAAATAGAAATAGAAGCTTACAGCAACGTCCATAAAGTATTTTGCCATTTGAACACTGGCACTGCGATAAATTTTTGTCACTAGTTTTTGAACAAAAAGTGTTGGGGCATCTGGCAGAGCATTCATCGTTACTTGTACAACCGTACTCTCCAGGCCACAATTTCCTAAAAATTACCTAACAAACTTTAAACTTGTAATAAGTGGCAGATTCCACGCTGACGCCTGAAACTGAATAAAATCAAACACGAATATGCAGAATTGGAAATATCAATTTTTCGCAAACAAGCCAAGTATTTGAAACATTTGCTTTTGGAAATATGGAACAAAGCTACAAAATAAAGTTCATTAGGTACATGCGGCATTCTCCACTGATGCATTTCTCATTTGGGAGACATGTGCTGTCAGGATCAAGATCGGTAATAGAACTGTTCCAGAGACACCGTCGTGGGGTCGTCACTGCATACCAAACTGTAAAATAGCTTGTCACCTACTGCTAAAATTCAGAAAAGCATTAATAATTTGAAGATAACTAAACCTATTTTATTTTGAAACTGACAAAATATGCTAAAAGCATTTCATTGTACTAATCAAAAAAACAGTCACACCCACGTGGTTGTTCCGTAATATTTCCCATAGGAGCAAACAACGGCTTTCTTCGGACACTACTTAACACATATTTGCAAGGTGAACCATACTGGTCACATCCTGATCTAGCCTAAAAAATCCAAATCAACATTATTTTAATTGAACATGCTAGCAATTAAATTATTCATCATAAAGAACGATCACTAAATCAAGCTTCGCTATTTTTCTTAGCAGTTTGCCATGTAAGCTTATAAAGAAAAACTTTGTAGGCTATTTCTGAGATTTCTCAAAATTAACTTCGAGTCCCGTGAATTTGAAAAACATTATGCAATACTCATCCATTAAAAATCGCACCAAAACAGAAATAAGAAAAAATACTTGTTCGGGATTTGACTTGATCATCTACAAAAATCATGTTAATGCTCTCGTACTACATTTCATAAAGCTTTTATATGTAAGAATGAAATTATTTATCATTTTTTGCTGACTTCGGTATGGAAAAAATGTCACTTTTTTAAAATTCTGTTCAAAAAAAAATTAAACTTCACGTAATGTTTTCGTTATGTAATGAAATACACAATGTGTCAATTATCATTACTTGCAACAAAGTAGCAGGGTTGATCTGCTGACAAGCTGGTCCATTTGATGCCGCCCCATTGACACAAACGCAAATTGACTGCATGCATTGCGCGCCCCGTGTTTGGAAACCGTTACACTGTGATCCTGTTTGACAAGCGGTTCCAGGAACGCGATTATACACATCTAGCGACACTAAAAAATAAAGTGAGGAAATGACATACAAATTAAAAGAATCTAAAGGAGAAAATACATAATTGCAAGATTTAAATTAAGCTAAAATACTTTAAAGTTTAGATGAGTAAATAATTTTGCCAACGAAACTGAGACTTTGCTAGGATTCTATATGTTATTGAAAATAAGAGACCAAATTGTGTAGAATATTTTGCTACAGAATAATAATAAGAAATAATGCCAAGCTTCTCAATGTGACCTGAACTACAACATGTTCCCATTGAACAAGAAGTATGCGGTGGACAATGACTGGTCGGAGAACACTGACAGATTGCATTATGGTTTGAAGGACATGCAGGATCGAGCGAAAGCAAACAACAAGCTCCCATGGCAGTACAACCGAACCCTGGAGGGCAGTCGATACCGCGACTGCATTGTTGTAACGTTCGAGCACCATTGGGACAAAGCGGTAACGGTTCCAAACAACAGCCTCGTCCTGAAATTAGTTTCTGGGAGATTACTTTTCAAGCAGTTCATTAGCATACAAATGGCATGATTTTTTCTTTACCAAATCAAAATTTGCTGTAAAACTCAAGCAATAACCCTGAACTGTATTATCAGATTTTCTTTTTAATGGAATAAAACGAACAAAATTCACAATAAGATAAAGACGGCACCTTCGCAAACATAACCAGGAGGGCAGGCATTATCACCAAAAGCACATAACTGAACAGCTATCTGACCGGTTGAGCAAATAGGCAGTGGACAGCACACACCATTCTCGCAAACCCAAAATTTTACATAACTGGCATAAAATATTTTTTGACATAAAATGGATATGTAATGAATCATGTTTTAAATTCTGGGCAGACGTAGGTATTACTAGATTTTATATGTGAATATTATTTGCATAATAGAATACTACTCTAGCATCGTCTTCACAATAAAATTTTTTAGATCCTACATTATTTTATCTTATTTCATTGATGTAAATGATGATTTTGTTTAGGGGTACCTGTCCCACAGGGCAAATGGTGCCTTGGCATCGTTGAAAAGATTGAGCGCCTGACGGACACGTAGGTAATGGACAACAACCACCATTAATACATTCCATACCATGTGGACAAGTGCCTCTTGGTCCGCATACCATTGCTGATATAATCCCATTGGAACAAGCAGGTAGTGGGCAACAAACACCATTTACACACTGTTGACCTAAGGGACAACAGCACCCACATCTGAAAGCTGAGAGATTTTATTATGGTTAAGCATTAATATATGAGTTATTTGATGGGAAAAAGTTAAATATACCGTTGAGATCCGACTTGATTATTAGGACACAGAGGAAGTGGACAGCAACCGCCGTTGGCACACTCGAAACCAATTCCACACTCTACACTTGATACACAGATGCGTAAAGCGATGACTCCGGAAGAACAGCGTGGTGAGGGACAGCACAAACCGTTGGCACAGACTGATGTGCTTGGACAACCTATACCGGATGGACATTTACCCACAGCCTAAATTATTAGCGTAATTGCATTAAAATACATTTGGGAGCAAAAGAGGAAAGTAAAAAATTGAATGACTCTTCACAAACTTAAAAAACGATTATGGAAATATCCAAGTCATTACAGGATATTTTTAGAGTAACAAAAAGTGCAAACGAAATTACCTGAATTCCCGTAGGGCAAAATGGTATGGGACAACAACCATTACTAGAACATTCCATTCCTGGACCACATTCCTGTAAAAATCTCATCTGTCCATGTTTGTTGATACCCAATACTTTAACTTTAATAACTAGTATTACATTACCTTTGCAAATGGAAATGGATGATTGTTACTTACTTGGTCTATGGTACACCTTGAAGTAGCAGTAACGCCACTTCGACAAATAGGCATCCGAACTGGTTCCTGGTGTTGCTGTTGACAACAACATCCTGACATGCAAGTAGACTGAAATTTTATCTTTCTTATTTCATCAATACCTTGCAGTTAAAGCACTTGAATATGCATTTATTACTTGTTCTGAACACGATAACGTTATCGATAAACTCTGTCCGCAGAAACCAACGGCATTTTGTCCGATCGGACAGACTAAAGGACAGCACACTCCACGATAACAACCACTATTTGTTGGACACTGCTCCATGAAACCACATGGTTGTGTTCCTGGCGAACCATCTACAAAAAAAGGTAATTTTTATAGCCCGCAAATTCGCTTGGATTTTCTTTTGTAAGATAAACTCACTAGGACACATTATTACAATTTGGTGTGAAGAGACTGGAATGCTCGTTTCCTGTGCAACCGATATCGGTGTTTGTGGCCGTTGTATGACTGGAACGAGTGAAGGTTGTGGTTCGACGACAGATAATGGCTCTACTGTAATGCTACAGCAAAAACCGCTGATTACGTAACAGATTGTACCCGGTGGACAAGATTGCATAGGTGAACAAGCAGCCACAGGTGGTTCTGTATTACCAGGACACAATTCTGAAAACAACTTATTTTGAGAAAAAATAAAAGTTCTTGACACTTATAATTGACTTTAACTATGACAAATATCAATAGTTTGACAAGAAAAACATTTTTAATCTCATTTCAGATGTGAATTGATTTAGAAGACTGCAACTGTTTTATTTTTTGGAGATTTCAGAATTACTGACAAAGTACACCGATTCATTTAAAGGTGTTGAAGAATAGATGATCGAATCAACAGTTATTTTGTTCTTTTTGTACGCGTTTTTTATTTTTTCAACGTGCTGCTTCAAAAAAATTAGTGAATTAGAATATATTTACTGCAGCAACTATTTCTCAACATTAAAGCTCTTAAAAAATGTGATTTTTCATGTTTTAATTTTCTTTAAAACAAAATTCAAAAATGAACTAATGAACGCAGTGTACTGAAAAGATCCATTTCTTTTTGATCGGAGTCTATGAAACATGAATTTTACTCTAAATCAGGCTGAGAAATGATATAGAGGTGTCTAACGAGGAGAGAGGTTGTTCGGAACGGAAACCGATTGAAGTTGAAGTGGTTGGTATCGCGACGGTTGATTAATTAGTGGTAGACAACATACTTGATACTCCTGAAGCAAGTTATATTTTTCCTCTTCTTTCAAGAATATTTCGACGATATTTGAGAATTTTCAGTTTTGGAAATATACTTAAGCTAAATTCCAATTTTTAATAAGAATTATCACGAGTAAACATAAAATCTGAAAAAAATTACGAAAGATAACTACAATTTATTAGCAGAAAGCAAAATAGTTGAAAATATTCGTGAAACAGAAAAAAAATCAGTGCCGATCATTTCTATTTCCAATAGCAACTAAATAAATGATGAAGATGGAATCTCAAATATTTGGAAGAGTAGATGGAAAATCTTAGAAATAACCTCAGTTTTACCTCAGTGCACCGTGATTGTCCTGGACACGAATTAACAAAAGGTTGTTGAGCACAGCGACTTACTGGTGCTGATCCAATTGGACAGCCCATTAGCTGCTGAGGTACACAGAGCTGTAATCTAACATCGAATATCATCCCGTGGGCACATTGCCTTGGGGTCCAAAGACCGCAGGATCTAAAATTCATGCATCCCAAAAATCAAAAATATACCATTAACATTTATAATCTAAAATAGCATACTGCACAAATTTGCAGACATTCGATAATACTTGAGGTCTAAAGCAAATTCCACATTAAATTTGTAACCGAATTTAGAAAACATCGGCAAAATGTGAAAGTTCTCATTTTTGAACGAGTCCTATTGCAAAAAAATAATTCCTTATTCCAGTATGTATATCTTCACTTTTTTTCTTTCTATGTAGTTAGTTCCTACACTACAGTTAAGTGTGGTGCTACCTTGCAGATTGAGGTACACACTGTAGAAATACTGCATTGCTGTTAGCGTCATCTTGAAGAGGAGCTGTTAACCAATCGCAAGTCTTCATCTGATCAGGAACAGTATTCGCAGCTGAAGTTTGCAATTTATAGTCAAATGAGAAATTCATAATTTTTGGAGTCAAATCAGGAACTCATAATTTTAGTCAAGGATCATTCACTTATACATTTCTATACCACTTTTCCTATAAATTCAATCACAACTTCACCAACACTTCTTCACTTTTACAATAATTAACTTTAGTTCACTGAACCAGAAAATCTGACTGTAAGCGATGAATTTAAGAAATAAGTTAACCTTGATAATTTTAAATAATTTGTTCTTCCTAATGTTCTTGTCTTCATTTGCTACTTAATCTTACATGCAGTAAGGATCAGAACTTTATTATAAATTTTTGGGCAAGCACATTCGTATACTATTTTTGATGACGGAAATAGCTGCAGAACAACCCAAATCATGTTTGCAAGCAATATTTCTTAAATAGCACATGAATAATCGCAAGCTCATTACAGCAGATTCTTGTACAGATCTCATATCTATCTATATCGTCATATTCTTCTCCATCCAGATTTATCAAAATTAAACACAACTTGAAATAAATTACCTTGGCAAGATGTCTGGCATCCTATGGCATTTGGCTTCAACCGACAATTTGTAGGTTGTCTACGTATCTTACTTTTATCAGTACACCCTTGTTTAATGTAATCAAATTGATGATCACCTGGGCATTTGCGCACTTGCCATGTGCCTACTTTGCTATCACTCAAATGGTAACTCTTAATCTGTAATTGCCACCAAATATTGCTAGCAGAATTATTTGTCAAAATATTTGAGCAATTATTAACTCACAACATCACAAAGTACTTTGATTTACATGTATGCCAGTATTCAATAAATAACTGACTACTTTATGCAAGAAATAAGACAAACTTCCTGATCACTAAGTGAGATGCACTGATAAAATGAACGTGGATTATCAGCAGCACGGATGTGCTCTACAGTCATGCATAGACTGTTTTCAATTGGTAAATCATTTCCTGTAAAGTACGCGCGAAACATTGCTATATATTCATGAAATACATGGTAATTCACTCTTTTACGGAAGTGACTATGAAATAATGATGGCAAGTAATCCAGTGTCTTGCATGCGTTCATAGAAGCAACCATGAACGCATATTTTACTAAAACTGGGTAACTTACCACTGATATAATGAAGTATAAATATGAGTAGTTGATATCGCATGACTTGTACGCTTCAAAGTCTAACAACCTACAGTATCAGTTGCAATAGTAGTACTAATGATAAAAATACCAAGACAATGTTGATCTCCAACTCAACGTGTCGTCGTGCAAATTAGAAAAAGAACTAACGATGAAATTTTTGTGAGCTATCCACTAAATCGAATGGAATTCAGCTGAGAGCAATTCACTTGTCTTTAAATGTTTGCTTGAAGAGTACACTTCTACACAAAAACTAGTTCAAGGCTCTGGTCAGAAGCTCACTTCACTCATGTTATCATAAGATCTGGTTTTGGGCAAATAATTAAACAATACTTTAGTCCAGCTATACTTCATTTTGTCACTTGAGCAATGCTTCGATAGCAACATTGCAATGTACACTCTCTTAAATATATACCATCTGCCATCTTATTCATCGAACTAGTTCTATAAATCCATCACTAAAAGCAGTTTACTCGTCCATGCTTATTTTACTTTTTTCACAACACAATTTGTCACCAGAGGTAGTAAATTAATAACTTTTCTTCTTTAAGATCAAAATGTCACGAAATTGACAAAGTTCTACTTTATTACGGTACTTAGTTGAAAACGCATAATGCACACACCATAATTTAGAAATAACACCATACATATAAATGATTCACTCCTATTTCACCTATTAATGCAAAAAAAAACAAACACCTTTGGTCACGTACTACCAAACTTCTGTCACAATGACCTCTGTCGCTTAATAATGGCTGTTTCGTCACGCGTCTACTTCTCTAAAATATACTAGTAATAATAAACAAAAGGACTTAAGAAAAAAAAAAGTAATCCACTTCACAATTCTTTGATTAAAACAACCAGTCAACTCTAGAAAGTTGTCCACAAACAGTAAGTAGGTTCTACTATGCATTTTCATTGGCATTTAGTACTATATCATAATCACAAAACTTTCCATTTCATTAATGATGGATAAAAATAACCTAAAACAGCTCCGAAATAACTTTTAAATGACAAAATGCAGACTGAGAGTTAAGTATGCCAAACTTTATCGAAGATAAAACTTTTGAATTATTCTGGCAAATAAGGAGGGACAAATAATAAATAACATCCAAGTTAATAACCTCGATGTATTTACTGCTTTTGAGGCCTTTTCAGCCAACCACTGAAGAAGAAATTCACAAATAAAAGTGGCGAGAAAGTTCACTGATAAGAAAGTAATACTTTACAAACTCAGAAAGATGGATGGTTTTGAACCAAATTATCGAGTTTCTTTTCGAAATATTCCTTGTTTGTTTCTCCTTTGCGATCATATTTGCCATCAAAACTTACTGAACTTAAATATGCCTAAAATTTAGTCTTTAGTTTCCATAACAAAGTTCTTATGCCAAATGGTCAGAAATATGATCAAGCTCTTTAGTCAGTGAGGTAGTCAATATAGCTGCTGCACATACCTTATAAATGTTATACATAAGCTCCTTCATTCCTGTTGCATTTAGATCCGTATTGAGGACCATCTTGAACCCAGTGTTTGTTTCATAATAATTAAAATTATATTGGTTAGTTTTGAAGTAATCTACTTGCTGAACTCTAAATAAACATTTCCTTAAACCTTAATCGACGAAACATTCAATTAAAAAGCCTAGATAAAGCGATGAGATGACTGACTACCTTGAAAGTTTGAAAAGCAAGAGTTCGCTAAAATGATATAGTCCTAACCAGTTTCAGCAACTAACCCCGGATCCGTGGAAAGTTTTGAGCAAAATGAGCGAATTGACAGCACCAATCCACTCATCAGTTTCATTTCCTGCAAGTTTTTACATCTAATCTATGAGACTTTCAACGAAAATCATACATGACTATGAAAATATAACTTCACTTCTTCTTCGGACATAGTTGCCTTTTTGTCACGCTTCCATTCTCTATAATGTAGACATACGCCACTGCGACTGAATAAATAAAAATTGTATATTGTCATAGCAATATATTCCTATCGATACTTCTCTGCAATACTTCCAACCTGGTTACCGAAAATCTTTACAAAATTCGTCACCAAACCCTTACACAGTGAAAGAGTGTTAGATTACTAATCTTTACAACTGCATTCACATAGTCAATTTTATGAACGAAATCCAAATAAATTTCCAGGTACGAAGTCTAACATCTAAGGGTGTTCCACCATTGCATCTGTAAAATACAGCCTTTAAGGCACGTGCAATTACTTGAGTAAAAACACAAGAAAATCAATTCGCATATTGATTGAAAGACCCAAGAGGTCACATGGCACTTAGCCAAAATAGACGGTCATCGAGTGGGTCATTTCGCGAATAATCCACATACGATGTTCATTCACTGTCTCACTCATTCGTCAATTTACTCATGCATGCGCATAGTCTTTTCTGTCCCCATTTTCTGTTCATTCTAGCAGAGCGTGAAACCAATATTTAAACGTCTCAACAAATGCTAGAACATGCGGATGCACAACCTGCGCAAGCCAGAAGTCCATCCATCGAGCTTAAAAATCTAGTACGTACTTGACCTTTCGCGAAGGTTGATCTCTACGAGGTTTTTACTATACTCACGTCATGCCATCCATTCTCATCCTCGTTCCATTTGTTGCTCACATCCTGCTAATTTCACCAAATGCTTAACAGCACATACGGTATCACATGCTGGGTGCAATGTCCATACGCGAACTTGTAACTTCCCTACCCGTCCCCTTGTTGGGTGTCCATAACTGTTTCCTCGTTATAGTGCCCTCTGCTCTATTCACTCGCTCTCTCTGCTCTCGCAGTAAATTTTTTTCTCACTCCTTTTCTCATTCTCTAATCGTTCAGTCCCAACAAGCCTATCTTCTCTTCTATTTATTTGTCTACCCCACTCTGTGTCTTTCTCAGCTATGATGTCTTTTTCCTCAACGATTCTTTCTGTCTCGCCAAAAGCACACTGTTCTGTCTCGTCATTGATCTCTGCTTCTATCTTTTTTAATGATAAAAGAGTAAGACGCATAGGTAACGCGTCATGCGGTGCGCGTGCGTATGCGTGCTCAGTTTTCAATGAGGGAGGGAGAGAGGGAGCGATATTAACAAGGAAGCCCTTGTGTTACGTTGAGATGATGGATGCATTACCTCATGTCTAGACTTCATGTGCGTGCAGACACCACTTTTAACTTTTTATGTATGCACGTACGTGGGGTGTTTTTGCACGTTTAAGTAGCTGTGAATTTTACTCTTTCCAAATACACGAGCTTTTCAAAGTGCTTTGCTTTTTTATTTTACCATACAGTGTTTATTGATACTGGCAATGTAGTTCTTTCCATGTTGGTTAATACTTTGCAGGAATTTACGTGTGACACGTGAGTTAGAAATATTAATTCATATTGCGTATGTAACGCATTCCGTTTACTTACAATTACGTGCAGGTCTGATTGTTGTTACATTTGATCTCTCATACTTCTTCCGTAAAAGTAAGTTTTGAGTCAGAGCTTATGTCCTCGTTGCTTTGTTATTTTCTTCTCTGAAATTTTAAGGGGTAGGGGCGCTTTAAGCTTCATAAATTATCCTTGATCTTTTATATGGTAAACGCTACTCTAATGTTCTCATTCTTAAGCATTAACTCCTAATGTGTACCCTCCATGAACTGGTATCATTCTTATAGATATTTGTTTTGATTGCAACATGTTGTAAAAATACCTGATACAGCCAAGACAATTTCTGAAATTTAGGTGCATTCTGAATCTATACATAAGCGATGGCAGCAATAGATCAACAACAAGTTTTAAATCTCTTGGGTTTGACTTTTTATTCTTAACAGTTTGACCTTCTTTCTGCGCTGTACTTTCTATGTCGAGATGTAACTTCCATCTGTGAAATATGGAAATTTAATTCATACTTCTTTCGTTGCTGCTTCCATTCTGAATCTGCTAAAGTAGCAGAGTAGCACACAAATTATTATTCTATCGAATTTTACAGAGGCATTCAGTTTTGGAGACAGACAAGGTACGTCGACGGGTATGCCGCAGTATCAATCGGTACTGCAAGTGCCAAATATTTTGGGAAATTCTCAATATGTACAAGCGGGAAGCAGCCAGCAGCAACATCAGCAGCCTCAACAGCTTCAACAACAACAACAACAGGTCACTCTACTGATTGTGCAGTTCTAGGATTGAGTTTTTAGTTTAGAAATTTTTGATTTCTTTAAAGGATTATAGATAAATTCGCAACCAGCATTGTTTCAGGATGCGTATCAACTAGCTCCCATTAGTGCTGCTCCAGTGCAACTGATGCTTGGGGGAAGCGGTGGGGCGTCATCGTTTGAGAATCATCCAGCTGGATCATTGGCACCAGGTGGGCCAGTAGGAGGTGGAGATGGTTCTGGAGCACCCATTCCACCTGCAGCTAATGTACCACCAACACGTCCTCCTGGGCAACCAGCTGGTTAGTTATTATAATACATATTTTTTGTCTTCATTTTCATGTCGATTACATCTCTTTTAAGAAACTGAATGCTTGTCGAATCTCAATGTTTTTGACGTTATAAAGTTTGACCACGACCACATATATTTCCCGGATGTAAGTCTCTGGTGTTTTTTAAATATTAACTAAATGTAGAATTGCAATGCTTGCACAACTTTATTTTAGGCTCTCTGCAGTTTCAATGTCCTCGTAGACCTAATCATGGAGTAGAAGGACGACCGATCGTTTTACGAGCAAATCATTTTGCGGTTCGTATTCCTGGAGGTAACATTCAGCATTATTCAATTGATGTGCAACCAGACAAGTGTCCGCGTCGAGTCAACAGGTCTGTTGCAGTCAAGCACAACAATTATATTATGGAGATTATTTTTTCTCTTTATATCAGTAAGACTATAAAATTTATTCACAAGCGACGTTGATAATACAAGCTGGTACTAATAATAATTGAAATCAGAAACTGTCAAATTAAACTCATCCCAAAACTGATGTCTTGCACTCTTTGATACAGTTCTTGATTTCGTTGTGACTTGATCGAAATACTCTTCACCATCATGAAGTGTATGACTGTTAATGTTAATCATGAAATGGAGCAACAAATCTTATAATACAAACAGAGTGATAATTATGATTAATAACAAAGACATTGTAATCTATGAAGAACTTTATATAAGTGACTTATCAAAACATTGAATTACTTCTAGTTTAAATTGCAATATTTATTAACCTTTGATTTTATTTGCTGTTTCTAACATTAGCTTTCGTTCTGTTTGATTTTCAGAGAAATTGTTAACACTATGATTCGTGCATATCAGAAAGTGTTCAGTAGTGCTCGTCCAGTTTATGATGGTAAACGTAATATGTATACTCGAGATCCATTACCAATTGGACGCGAACGACTGGAACTTGAAGTTACATTGCCTGGAGATTCTGCTGTTGAAAGACAGTTTGCTGTTACAATCAAATGGGTTTCTACTGTTAGTTATAGTTACTTCAGTTTTTGCTTTGTAACGTCAGTCATAATAAAAACAAAAGTCGATTCTTTGTAACCAAAAAGTTTTTGTTGATTAGGTGTCATTATCCGCCCTAGAAGATGCAATGGAGGGACGAGTTCGTCAAGTGCCTTTCGAGTCTGTCCAAGCAATGGATGTGATTTTACGACATTTACCAAGTTTGAAGTAAGCCCCAACTCTTCTTAATTATTTTGTTGGTGGTGCCATTAGGAATTCACCAAGTTTGCTACGTCTACTTTTAATTTCAGATATACTCCTGTAGGACGGTCCTTTTTTTCGCCGCCCTTAGGTTCAACGCATGGTCCGTCTCATTCAGCTCAACAGTATCATACGGAAAGTAAACTCGGTGGTGGTCGTGAAGTGTGGTTTGGCTTTCACCAGAGCGTACGTCCAAGCCAGTGGAAAATGATGCTCAATATTGACGGTTAGTAAGTGCGCACTTTTGCTGCTAGGGTACCAGAAATCTTGGAGAGTTTGCTAAATTATAATTTTTTCTTGGGCATCTTGCATACTGAAGTACTGAAATATTCGTGCATGTCAACAGTTAATGTCTTGGTACTTATTTTTAGAAGTGTTATCAATAAGGGCTTAGATCACACATTTCAGTTTCGGCAACCGCGTTTTACCGTTCAATGCCTGTAATCGAATTTATTGCGGAGGTACTGGAAATACCAGTACAAGCATTGTCCGATCGTCGTACACTATCAGATGCTCAGCGTGTTAAATTTACGAAAGAAATACGTGGTTTAAAAATCGAAATTACTCACTGTGGTTCGATGCGACGGAAGTACCGCGTGTGTAATGTTACTCGACGAGCAGCTCAAGTTCAAACGTAAGTTTTCTGATATTTGATGTAAGCTTCAAATTGTTCTGAGCAGTTAATAAAGTTCAATGAGAATTAAGATTCCACAATATTTATTCAGCTTACTGAATAATTTGGCACGTTGTTTTTCCTGTATGATTGAAATTAGTTTGTAACTAGTTTGCAACCTTGAACTTTTTGGAAATATCTACGTTGATTGTAAAACTGCTTTTGATTGCTGGCTGGTAAAAACATCTACCTATTAACTACTGTTTTAGTGCTTGTATTATTCATGTATTGATAAATGTTTATTCATTTAGATTTCCATTGCAATTAGAAACGGGCCAAACCATTGATTGTACTGTTGCCAAATATTTTTTCGACAAGTATCGGATGCAATTGAAATATCCACATTTGCCTTGTTTGCAAGTAGGACAAGAACAAAAACATACTTATCTACCTCCGGAAGTATGCAATATTGTACCTGGACAACGATGTATCAAAAAACTTACGGATACGCAAACAAGCACAATGATTAAAGTAATTGTAGTTTAAATACACTGTTTTTTGAAATTTTATGCCATATTTGGTTGCCCTGAAGGCAACATTGTCAAGTTATTTTAGGCTACAGCTAGATCAGCACCAGAACGTGAGCGTGAAATATCAAATCTAGTTCGCAAAGCTGAGTTCAATGCGGACCCATTTGCTCATGAGTTTGGTATTGCAATCAATCCAGCAATGACTGAAGTATGTCTTTTAGTGAGCCTAAAAGAGTGGCATAGGAACATATTTTTTTAAATGCAACTTGCCATCAAATACTAATCTTTTTGTTAAAAAGAAATGTAACAATTTTTTGGACTTTTAAAGGTCAAAGGTCGTGTGTTGAATGCACCAAAGTTGCTTTACGGCGGTCGAACAAAAGCTACAGCGCTACCTAATCAAGGTGTATGGGATATGCGAGGAAAACAATTTCATACTGGTGTGGAAGTCAAAGTTTGGGCAATCGCATGCTTTGCGCAACAACAGCATGTGAAAGAAAACGATCTTCGGTTATTAAATGACTATCATTTTTTTTAGTTCAAAAGTAGTCCGATATCCATTCTGGTTTCTTAAGTTTTGTTGGTTAATTTTGCTTCATTATTTGCTGCACTTCCTGCAAAATCATTATTGTTCCAGCAATTTCACCACTCAGCTCCAACGAATATCCAATGATGCAGGAATGCCAATCATAGGACAGCCTTGTTTTTGTAAATATGCGGTAGGAGTTGATCAAGTTGAGCCAATGTTCAAATACCTAAAAACAACTTTTGTGAACATCCAACTTGTTTGTGTTGTATTGCCAGGAAAGACGCCTGTTTACGGTCATTTTCACATTTAATTTATCTTAAAAGAAAATTGAGTAATTTCTTCTTTTTTTTTGCGTCTCAAATCTCAGAACTAAAAACAGAAAATCTATGAAACTCGGTTTTTATTGACATGTGCTTGAGTGATATCAAATACTAGAACTAATTTTCGTATTTTGCAAGCCTAGAAATATATGCTATGATTCGCCTCTTGCAGTCAGCTTTAGTTTGATATGTTTCCTAATAAATCAAAATGTAATCATTGTTTCAGCTGAAGTTAAACGGGTTGGTGACACAGTATTAGGTATCGCTACTCAGTGCGTGCAAGCCAAAAATGTAATCAAAACTACTCCCCAAACCCTTTCTAATTTGTGCTTGAAAATGAACGTAAAATTGGGTGGTGTTAATTCGATCCTTTTGCCGACTGTTCGGCCCAGAATATTCATAGAACCAGGTCAGCAAAATATGTCTTTGTCTAGTTCTTTTTTTTTTGTTTTTTCATTTTCGACTTCATACTCATTAATTTATGATTTTGCTTTAACAAGTAAATAGTAGAAATTATTGTTAAGATTTCAGTTATATTTCTTGGTTGTGACATAACGCATCCTCCTGCGGGGGATTCGCGTAAGCCCTCTATTGCAGCTGTTGTTGGGAGTATGGATGCCCATCCATCGCGTTACGCAGCTACTGTTCGTGTACAGGCACATCGTCAGGTATCGCTTTAAATATCACTTTTAATGCGGTGTTATTTTCGTAACTAGTTTTCATTTACAAACATTCAGGAAATAATCAGTGACCTCACATATATGGTGCGTGAACTTCTCATTCAGTTTTATCGCTCAACACGTTTCAAGCCTACAAGAATTATTATCTATCGAGATGGTGTTTCAGAGGGGCAGTTTTTCAATGTAGGTTTTTTAATTCTGATTCTATTATTTGTGAAATTTAGTTCTTTCCTTCAATTGGATTGTATACAGGTTTTACAATATGAGCTACGAGCTTTACGTGAATGCTGTATGTTGCTTGAAGAAGGCTACCAGCCAGGAATCACTTTTATCGCCGTACAAAAAAGACACCATACTCGTTTATTTGCTGTTGATAAGAAAGATCAGGTAATTTGTCTATTTAACCAAGTATTGATCGACTGCCTTCAATTTCGCTGGGTAAATTATCGAAGTTTGCGCAAGGAAAATATACGTATATGTTTATTTGTCTATTTGTTCATTCATTTTTGTCTATATTCATATATTTATGTGTTTCATTTTGCAATCAAGTAAGATAAAGTTAAATTTTTTTGAGGTTGGAAAAGCATTCAATATTCCTCCTGGCACAACTGTTGATGTCGGCATAACACACCCCACTGAGTTCGACTTTTATTTGTGTTCTCATGCAGGGATTCAGGTCTTATATTTTAGACACTTTACATATTGAATATTTATTAGTAACATAACGGAAATTAAGGTTTATTACAATAATTATTACTGAAGTATCATAGTTCTATTTATAACAAAAAATTGTGAACAGTAAATTTAGCTCTGTAAATTTTTAACTGCTTAGTTGTTTTCATATCAACAATTGCTCACTAGTTTTAATTACGTAACGAATGAATCAATTTCACAGTTCAATATGTAATATTTTTTATTGTAGGGAACATCGCGCCCATCTCATTATCATGTTTTGTGGGATGATAATCAGCTAAGCGCCGATGAGTTACAACAGTTAACATACCAAATGTGTCATACATATGTGCGTTGTACAAGATCGGTATCGATTCCTGCACCAGCTTATTATGCACATTTAGTGGCGTTCAGAGCTCGTTATCATTTGGTTGATCGAGAACATGACAGGTTTTTATAACGCTAATAAATTAGTATAGAGATGATAATTAATGTCAAATATTTTAAATCTACTAGAAACGTAAATCCAGATCGTTATCGGCAGAAGAATTTGTGTCGACATTAAATGAAATAAATGTTTTGTTACAGTGGGGAAGGTTCGCAACCTTCTGGTACAAGTGAAGATACTACTTTAAGCAATATGGCGCGTGCAGTTCAAGTTCATCCCGATGCAAATAATGTAATGTATTTTGCCTGAAACTAATATTTAATATATTGTTATTCTAGAAACTGCATACTAGTTTATTCTCCTATATTATCATACTCTGCATTTATTATTGCAAGGCAGAAATGCTTTGCATAAATTTTAACCATTTTTTATTGCCTTCTCTTGTTCATAATGATTTTACCACCATTTATTTTTTTCGGAGTATTCTGTATCTCAAGTGTATAAAATATAGATGCATGTTGAAGGTTGTAGTTCTTTAACCTCTGTGCTTTAATCCATGCTTTCAGAACCTTTGTTTTCGTACTGGCTCTAATTCTTACCCAAAAGTAAGTCATTTCCACTTTTATGACGCCTTCACTTTGACTGATAGCGTTGTAAAACTGAGGTGCCATTAATTTGGGTGTTGTAAATGAAATTTTTTTTCGTTTTAAATGTTTTGTTTCTTGGTAGTTTTAAGAGAATTTTTTGTTCTAATTCCATATTTTTCGTGCATTTTTTGGTTCTTCATTTTTGAAAGCTAACAAATGATAATAAATTAGGTTAAAATTAATATCGCATATAGAGCATTATAAAAGTGAGAAAAAAAAGTTATCACAAGTAATATGCATAGATTTCGCTTAATTTTCAATCATATCTCTGAACTTTTTACAGTTGGTTATGCAATTGCAATTATGAATATTGGCTTCCGATCTGTCGTGCATTATGTTTTGAGTGCACTAAGAGTTGTTGCTTTAAATGTAAAAATATTTAAGATGTGAAGATTGGTTTTTCATCTGTGAGTAGTTCCAAATAATTTTTGTCTACCGTGTAAATTATGAAATTGTTCAATTTTACTGTTGATTAGGTCAATAATGTGTTGTGTGTCAAACTCACGTTACAGATAGGTACAACGGAAGCGTGCCGTGACGATATACAAGTGTGGTCGACCGTCATCCAATTCAAATGGCGGCCTTGACCGTGAAAATTGTGTCACCATCACGATTCTGTTACTTATTTGTGCGAATTACTGCATTAAATGATAGTGATGTAGGGCATAATTTTGTTTCTTAGAGTAGCGCTGAATACTGAATTGAGTTTGTTCTAAAAAGAGATGTAGCAAGTGAGGGCTCGTAAAGATAAACTAGTAGTAATTTGAGATAAATGCTTTTTATTAATTGCATGCCAATTTTGATTGTCGTCGTGCAATTCCGGTCTTGAGCAATGTGAGTCACATGTCTTTCTATGTTCCATTTTATTACTGCCATCTGCCACCAGGAATCATACACTTTCTCGTGATCTGCTATCTTCATTTCATATTATCTGCAATTTATAAGCGAGAAACTGTTCATGAACATTGCAGTTTTTCCTATGTTAGTCGCAATTTTTCACTCTCTTACTGTCATCTCTATGAGTAATAGTTAAGTGAAGTTAAATGATGTCCCAATTTGAGCATCACTGATAATTATTGTATCTCGTAATCTAAATTACTCTACGGTCATATTTTACATAACATTTCAGCTGAGTTGATCTATAATCTGCTAAACCTCCATCTGTGTTGCTCATGTTATTTTTCATTGATAAAATATTATTCCTTTTGCCTGCAGTTGTCTCTTGTGTTGCACATATTTTATATAGTACTGAATTATCGAGTTTATGACTATACCAGACTCTAACTACTTAATGTACCGTGTATTTTATGTGTTTAATTATAAAACGAATCACTCCTTTAAATTATACTATACAAGCTTTTCGTCCACTTACTCTCGCACTTATATTCTGGGAAAAATTGGAAAGTACCGCATGCGCATGCTAAAGAACCTAAACAGTTTTGCTAGGCAAGAGCACACATATTTTGTCAAGACATTTACACATAAGGTTATGCACCAGAAAACACTGCAAATTCAGCCACGTAAGCGCAAGCCTAGACTCAAGTGATGCCGGAATGTGGTACAGACGGATGCGGAAACAAGTAGTCGAGGCAGATGAGTACGGTAATGTTAAAATTCACTGCGACACATGCGTATTCCATAAAGTGTAGAGAACTACAGGCGTGCGAAATAATAC
Organism: Thelazia callipaeda; assembly: GCA_900618365.1. Classification (NCBI taxonomy): domain Eukaryota; kingdom Metazoa; phylum Nematoda; class Chromadorea; order Rhabditida; family Thelaziidae; genus Thelazia; species Thelazia callipaeda. Next base: position 24,444 of record UYYF01004833.1, read on the forward strand.
AGCAACAAGTATATTGTAGTTGTACAGACAAATGTATTGTGCACATGAATGCGATGCGAGGTTGCTCAATAAGGTGTGGGGTCATGAGTCTGGCGGCACCAAACTCAGTAATGGGTGGGACCGTCTAGTTTGGAGGATAGAACGTAAACTTCGAGTTGGAACTGAAGTCATATTACGAATGAAAGTTCAGAGAAGTATTAGACTTATTATATCGGATTACTAAGGAATAATCAAGCTCACTGAAGTAGTTGATTGCATTAGTACAGATTACTTCAGTTATCGTACCATAGCGTTGGAGTGCAGTGCAAGGGAAGGCTTCTGTTCAAAAGCATCAGTTACTACAGGGAAAAAAAGTGGAGCATGCTAGTAGTGTAATGAAGCTTACATGCGGTGTTCAAATTTGCAGTTACGGTCTGGAATTCAACTTGCATCAATTCTTATATTTATTTATTTAATATTTAGGGTTAAAATTGGCATTATATTTCACCTGTTTCATCAAAAATCTCAAATTACAACTTGTAAAGGAATTACGATATTCATCGCGTATATACGATGACTTCAGTAATCCATGCTGTGAGATGAAAATGCTGTTTACGTCATTTGAAAGAATATTCGAGCTGTTCATCAACCCGGACTTTGACAGTGTGCATGTAAAAAAGATACTCTTCCTTTGCACTGCATTCTGATGTTTATCATCTACTTTTCATTTTGGATTTATCATTCATCAAAAAAATGTTGACACTGAGATATAAATTTGCATCGCAAAGGTCGATGGAGTGCCAAAATAGCAATGCTAATTTTTAGTCAAAATTCAGAAACTGAGCAGTCAGTGACATTAAGATTTGTAAGGCAACATTGTATTTTGCTGCATTCTGGTGAGCAGCTTGAATTCAACAGTTGAGTTACGCTATATGATAAAAAGTGACACTTTATTTGGTGTTTTGCAAAACTGTTCAGAAAACATTCTGTGGAGGTCTAATTTCTCGACTCTCATTTTTCTAAGTTGAGCATTCAGAACTATCCTAAATGATATCGTAATCTGTGTTCATAATTAGATCATCACGAATGTATTTTATCGGTTGTAAACAAAGATAATGAGATAATTCACACAGGCAACCTTGTAAAAAATCTCCCAGATAACTCAGTGAAGAAATGGAGGTGCAGGAGAGAAGAACACGTATGTTTATCACTTTATTGTTCTCTTTGATTTGTTTGTTGAAAATTTCTACATGACTAGGAAGCTTACTTTTATTCTACAAAATCAAGCATTTTGTTATTATATGTAAATAAATATTTATTTATTATATATATATATAGTAAATAGAATGAGGAGGTTATTTTAATTTTCGCTTCACTGGTTCTGGCGCTTGATCACATTCCGACACTTTGACAGTACTTGCCCCGCGCTTAGATTTGTTGTGCTCATCGTTCTCGCTTCGTCCTCGTGGAATCCATATCGACTGTTGAAGGAGATGCTTTCGAGCGCCTTCTTGAGAAGTATCAGTCGCATGTATTCCTTGACGTGATCAGATATACTGATCTCCTTCGCATAGCGTTTGTGGAACTTCGTTGTAATCCCTTCCCAAGTTATCATACACGGAATTATTTTGCTCCTGCATTTCATCTCTGCCCTGACTTTATTAGCAAATAGGTCATATTTTCGCTTTTTCTCGGTCTCAACTGCTGTCAACCTGTTCTGATTAGTGATGCCAACCTTTATCAAAATTCACCACGCTTCTTATCGTGTATCTCGGTCGATCCACTTTTATTCTGATTGCGGTTCTCACTCGCGCATCGACTCTGGTCTCAACATTTTCATTCGCGACGTTCTCCTGAACAGAATGGCTTCGCAGTTCAGACCATACTTCATGCAGAGTCCCAAGTGGATGCATTGTAGAACCTTATTGTGTCTTCTAGTATAGTGTAACGTTTTTTCGGACTGCGTTGCTAAATGGTCCACCATCTTCACACGTTCCTCACAATGTTGGCACATACCTTTCTCACTCCAAACATATTTCTATCTTGGAGATAACAGTATCGTCTTGCGGGGTAATGTTTCCGTATCGTAGCCACTTTAATGAATCGGGTATGGACGGGATTTTATTCATCCGCGTCTTGTATGGTGGGTTTTCTATTCTATTTCGCTATACAGTAACGCCTTCTGGGCTGCTAACACGTTCTCAACGGTAGGATTTTTTGCGAGGTTGTACTTAGGTTGTACTTACATTTTTATAGAACCACGGACCGTGTTCCTTCCCATCCAGACAAATCCTTCTTACTATTTTGTTCAGGTCTGGATGCAAGGAGATACACTTCTTTATAAAAAAGTTATAAACACCATCAGGCCCTGCCGCTTTTTAATTGGGCAAATAGAAGACTATCTTCCCAAATTCGGCTTCAAAGGGAAAAGTATGATGCACTTCATCATCTGGAACTAATTCTTCCACATATTCGTTGTGCTAGATATCATCATACTTTTTCCTTCCGGAGTTCCACATCGTACCTCAAAAATACCTGATTTCCTTAGTCCTTACATTGTGGCTTACGAGCTGTTCTTCCGTAAGACTTTTATAAAAGCGTCTTCTGAACAGCTCGAATCTGGCGTTTTGTATTTTGA
>UYYF01004834.1:6481-30333 GCA_900618365.1 Thelazia callipaeda
TCAAAGCTGACATTTATATATGCTTTTTCTTTTGTGCATTTTTATGAGAGAAAAAAATATTTAGCTTGAACTTGTCCATGAATTTAGTCTTGACTAAATTTAGCAAATATTTCTTAGACGTTTATTTGAGCTTAGACGTTTATTTTCTCATTTACTAGTCACTTGTATCGCCTACATTTGAGTATTTATTGGCAGTAAACGACAATTTAGGCTATTGTTGAATACATAGCACAATACTGTACACTGATCACTCGGTATACAAAATTAAGCAGTCAAGAATTCAATTACCAACAAAATTTGCATAATTAAAGCCTAGCTGAGTTTATATTTTATTAGAAGCTATTTTGTATTGTATCAAAATGCGATTTAGAATAAAATATAGAACTAGCATGGATAGATATATCATAAATATAGCATAGGCTAGACACAATCTTGATTAGTTGCGGTTGTTTCTTGACCTCGCTGATTTCATGATCTATACAAACGAACATATTCTCTAGTAAGGTTACTTTGATGATTTTCCTTAACAAACGCCAGCATTACTTTCCTCATTATTTATTTATAATATTCGCATTCAAATAAACAATCCAACAAGTCAGCTACCAAATTGGAATATCAGTTTCACAATGGTCTTGCATTAAATATTAACTACAGTCACAACTTTTAAAATTTTGCCTTGAGACTAATTTTGATCAAGCATTTTATTTGTAGTTCTGGTTGAGTATATAGTGTAAATTGTTATCCTTTTAATGGTAAACAAATTACTGAACTATCTAATTTAATATCTTCGAAGCTTGACGAATTTATTTCCCGATAAAAAGATCAAACTACGTACAATTACTTCACGGCTATTAGATTAATCATAATATGATATTTGTAAAAGTTAACTGTCTTAATGTCACTTAATTTTGTTGTTAGCATAAATTTTTGTAATAATATCTTATGCCTTTTATTATTTTTCTAATATATTCTTAAGGCCAATAATATTTGTTTCATTTTGTTTATTTTTTGAAGAAAAATTTTACTTTTAAATATTTTTAGTGTATTGAAATTGAATTGTTTAACTTTACTTGAGTTCACATACATTAATTATCAATTTGTACTATTATAACAATATCAAAATCGATATATTCGTATTTAAAAGTATAAAGATTGTATTGAGTAATTGCTAGATTTTTCAGTAATTGCTAGAATATATGTATTGTAGAATAAGGGATATGCAATGCTTATACGACATATCTTTATAATCAATCGCGCTGGAAGCTTAATTTACGATTGGGAAGGTAAAACTAGTCATACAGCTATTGAAAAAACATTTACTTACCCTATTGATATTGTGCTTGACATAGTTGACCAGAAAGTGACTGTTGTATTCGGCGAACGACATGGAATTGGACTGAGGTATTGTGTTATATTGCTTCTTTTGTAACTTGAATTAGTCAAAAATTTGTTTTAATTAAAATTTAATTAGTGACCATCGTAATAAGGAATTTCATTTATTTTTTTTCGTTCTGCATTTTAAATAAAGTATAATAATACGTTTGATCATACTAAATGGTGCCTATTATTTAAAGCAACATATTATAATAGTGCGTCATAGAAGAAGTTGACGTGATGAATTTATGACGCAGAAGAAAACGGAATGAAATTTTCTCCAAGTTGGAAACATGGTTATAATTTTAGCTACTTGATGTTAATCATTTAAGAAGTCTAGATATACCGTGTCTGCAATAAATGGCTCACCAGTACAAGCATGCAAAGTAATCTACGATGGTGTAGAAAAGGTTGCTTTAGATGTTATTCGGGATGAAAGCGCATATCCTCTCAATATTCGTTTTGAGCCACCAACAATTTCTACAAATGAAAAGATCATTCTTTCAAGCACATTTCATTCACTTTATACAATTGCTGCACAACTAAGTCCTGTATATAAAAGTTCAGGCATTGAAGTGTTGACAACGAGTCATTTCAAGTATGTTCACTTTGTTATTATCAGTTTTTTAATCTCATGTATTTAGTACTATAAATTTTCTGATCAGAGCTGAGAACTGTTCAAAAAGTGTTTTGTTTGCTGCTGTAAACACTCTTTGCTTTCATAATTGTTTATTCATTCAACAGCTGAAAGTCTGTCATTACATTTATGGTTTCGGAAAAATGACTAATAGAAAAAATAGCTTAAACTGTGGATTGAAAATCTGCTTATTTTTGATAAATTTGGAGTCACAAACAGTAAGCAAAATAATGTAGTTAAGGGCTTCTCACACTAGATTTTCTTTCCACTTTGACTTTAATGTAATTATTTTTGTTTTTCATCTTGCTTACCTTAACTCAGAAATCTCATTTGTAGGCTTCACTGTTATCAATCGACTACAGGCGTAAAATTTGTTGTGGTTGGCTCTGTTTCATTGAGTAGTGGCGTTGATGGGCTTTTGCGACGAATTTACGAACTTTATGCAGATTTTGCTCTAAAAAATCCATTCTATTCTATTGATATGCCAATACGCTGTCAGCGATTTGATGATGCTATTGAAAGTCTTATTGAAAAACAAGACAAGTTCAGCATGCTTACGATTTAAGTTTTCGGTAAACAAAAAGTTATTCTACGATTCTGAATCTTCACTTCTTAGTTTGGTATTTTATCAATCATTTTTGAGTTAAAAGAGACTGTAGTTATTGTAAAAATATAAATATATATGAAGAATGAGGTAACACTTCAAATTTTATAATCTTAAATTTATTAATAAGAAATTATTTAAAGGGAAAGTATTTGAAATTCATGTATTGTTCATGTATGTATCTATGTAGATATTTATTTATAATTATCGTTATCATTTCCAGTGTACTGTTTATTAACTTTTTTTTTCTGATTTAATAAGATAAAAGCGCTCTATTGTTTGTATTTGCGATAAATTTTGCTTACGAATGAGTTAAAAATACTCATAAATAAGTAAATATATATATATGAGTATTTGTACCTCACTCGAAGATCGAAAAAACAAGTGAATAACTTAATAAATTTGTAAAGTCATCATTTATCTCTGGTGGTTGTTCCACTATTTATTTTTTCTTCGGCTAAAATATGAGATACTGAAATTAGTCTTTAGTTTTACTACAAAGTTTTTCATCATTAATTTTCGCAATATTGACCAAAGGAAGTAATTATATAGATATGTGATGTCATTATTTCGATGGAATATGTTAAGAGTTTCAAAAGTAAATTAAATGAACATCAGATTTAGAAGGTTTATTTTGATTTTTTCGATCGGTTTAGATTAACGGTTTTCAATGCACAACATTTATCAAAAGTGGAAGTGATTGTGAGGTGATTGAGTTGAGAAACTGGAAATGGTTTGTTTGGGAAATTTGTTAGCGAATTCGTTTTATCGATATCTTGTGGAAAGGATCAATATTCTTTATCAGAAGTAATCATTTTAAGTTACGAAAAATTAAGCAACTTCTATACTATGAATGAATGGTTTAGGTCCTACAATATGGATGGTAGTTTTTCATTTTTGAATCAGATCTCAGGTCGTAAAGGATATATAGTAATTTCGGACGGTAGTGTTATCAAGGTTTGTTGTTTTTTAATGGAATTTTATTGTTTTATATTCATGTACTTTCCGTTTTAGCGATCGGAAAGTATAAACCCTAGATAAAATTCTTCATTACGATATTAAATATAGCTTTGTTACTATTATAAGTTTGATTTTTCAGCCTTAAATTTTCCATAAAATTTTTTGTTCGTATTAGAAACTATGTGTACAATTATTTTAACCTTGAATGATTAAGTTATTTCTGTACGAAATAAGTAATTTTTTATTTTTTTAAGTTAGTCAAGTTACAGTTTTTTAAAGTATGTTTTTAAGTTCCTTAATATTTAATAATTTGATTGGAATAGAAAACTTTATTACAGTTAATCCCCTTTGTGTAGAAGTAATCATTTAATGATCTTTCATTTCGTCTAATAGTTTGAGACAGTAGCAAATATCTACTTTATCCATTTTTCACTTTTCTGAATCTAGAAAAAGAATGCCAATAATGTTTTAGTTGTTGAATGCATTCAAAATTTGCAAGTTTCGAGTTTCTATACTTTTCATTTATTTCTTTTAATTTTTTTTGCTGTAATTGATATACTCGAAAAAATTTCAAAATTTGAGAGGGACAAAAGTTAAAAACATTTTACTTGTAAAATGACTTTATCAAAATTTTTGTACCAAGTAAAAGTCTCGTAAAATATGTGGCGTGATTTTTATAGATTCAGAATACTGCATGAAAATTATAATGAGAAAATATGATGTCATTATAAATTTTTTTGAGAGCTTTGAGTAATATTTTATATTTTTTAATTAATCTATTAGCAAGTAGAAGAGAAACTATGTGGAAGAGTTGTGTGTATTAATTAGATGAATATAATTTGAACTCAGTTATTCGCAATATTTCCCTTTCTGTTTTCCATTCCTGTATTCTCCTTCCTCGGTGTTATAGTAATTTCATGTTATTATTTCACCTAATAAATCATTTTACATTAAATGATTATCATATAAACGTTAAATGATTATTAAAAAGTATTATTAAATTTGGAGCTGGCAATATGATTGTTTTAAAGCTTTTTATTGATTATGCTTCAGTCGGAAGGTGAATTGGAGAATAATGAATCACTGGCATCACAGATTCTGAAAATGTTATCTCTTGGTGAACCTTTGAGCCAATACATCGGACGTGTGGAAAAAATAAGTATTGCATTTGCTGAATACAGTCTTGAAATTGTTCGAAGTGGTAAATTCATTTTCATCATAAAACGCAAATTGAACAGTTAATGTTGGTTTATTGTTTAACTTTATTTTGTTCTTGTAAAATATGCGATAAATATTAGCTTGGTATCTCTCATTCTTTGCAGCATAATTATTACTCAATTATTTCATCTTTTAAAAAATTTGCACGGATATTTCAGTCCAAAAGCAATGTTTTTTGATTAATTTCTAGTTCTCTGTTACAAACTACTATTGGTTATCATTGCAAGGAACACATTTCATACACTCACTTCATGCTTACTTTAAGTAACTGACATTGATACAGCTGACGTATATAAGTTGTAGATTATATCGACTTTATCAAGAAAGTCAGTTCATGCTTCTGATTACTTAAATTTTAATGGTAAACTAAAGTTACAGTTTTATTTGTCGACAGATTTTTGGAATGACTTGTTTCACTTACTGTTATGATAAAAAGACTAAAGCAAAATGTTTTTGTGTACTAGCAAGAAACACTGACTAGAGTAACCCATTTATTATGATAATTTGGACAGGAAAATCATTATAAAGTTAAATATGTATACTTAAAACAGTATGAATAACAGATAAGATGATGTTTTTTAGGTAAAAGGAACACATGAGGAAAAAAACTTGATAGTACATATTCCCATAGTAATAATAATGATAATAGTAATGTGAAAAATAAAAAATTTGTCACACTAATTGAAAACGGAAACTAGATGAGAGTATAAAAGTACAATAATGGATAATAAATTAAGAGCACAGATGGATAGAAACATTACAGTCAGCGGTAATGAATAACAAGAAGTGAAACTCGCAAAAAAAAATATATACGGGAATTCAGGAATGGCCATTGAAGAAAACTGATACTGGATGATGGAAACAGATAATGTAAGCATCAGACGGTAAAATCTCTTGCATCTAAACTATATGTAGCACTGAGGAGTGCACTGGGCATTAAGTACAAATGGATTATGATATTTTTAACCTCTCAGTAAACAATAAACGGATTAAGTAAAAGAACAGCAGCAAAGTATTGCACTTATTTACTTTTGTCTATGTATCTAATCAAGAAAGCATAGTATAAACAAATACCTCAATCGGTACCTTCGCACCATGTTATACACTGCAACAGTTTACCTTTTCGCCTTTAAATATTTGTATTCATACTGAATGATCACAGTACAGTAATAATGATCAAACAACAAATGCGCATGTGTAAATACTGCTATTAAAAGTTACTAAATACACTATTGTCAATAGTTTAATTGTTATTGATAACAATAATAATAGTAATTGTCATTAGTAATAAATGAGTTATTATATGAATGAGTTGAAAAATGACTCGTAAAAAAAAGAAGTGATTTAGTTAGATATGAGTGAAGAAGCAGTTGACAGTACACAGTTCATAAGGAGAGAATCTTAAAGCATGCATCCATTTTAGTAAAGCAATGAGAGTAATATTCAACGTGAAATAAGTAAACAAATATGTCTCATAATACTGCATGCATCTCATTCATGAACTGTTGAAAGCAGCATAATTGCATTTTACTATATTACTTTCAGGTTAGGTCGGCTCAGTAATCTTTTGAACTTTTTGGATTCTTGAAATGGATAGCAAAAACCATTCCTACTCCTTATTACCTTCTAATAAATTAAAACTAAATTTTGTTAATTATTTTAAAGAAGAGAAAAAATTAAGGATTGTATGTGTATGTGTGTGTTTAGGTGGATGGGTAGGTGCTTGAGCCAGCTAAACTACCAAGTACCACAGACAGTACTTGATAAACAGTGAGCAAAGTTAACTTAGTTTTGATATTTGACTACTCTGTATAACAATAGCTATTATGGTACTTTAAACAAACAAATTAAAAATATTTTAAACAAAACCGAGTGTAAAGAAAAGCTTGAAAACAGATTAATAGACAATTTTTCACATTACTGCGTATTTCAAGCTATCACAGGATGAGTTTCATGAAGACTACAATAAACAAGAACTGAGCAGAAAGGTTTTTTATAAATAAAGGTTGTTTATAAAAAGAAATAGAAACAACAATAAAGATAAACGAATGATAAATTAACGCTTTTTTATCGCAGCTATGTAAATAAACGAATATACCGTATAAAAACCCCAAACTATAAATAAAAACCAAATAAATAAAAAACCAAAAAGTGATAGTAAATTTAGAGAAAAACAAAGTAATATTGCAGTTTTTGTCCTTGACAGTTTTTTTTTCAGGAAATACTTGATTTTCCCACAAATCTGTTGATATTACAAAAATACATATCAACAGTTTCTCTAGCAAAGCTTTTTCGACATGCATCCGATTATTATGATTGCCCAAATAAAAATGCATCCAGCACCAATGCGACCCCAAATGCGATACCGGCGAAAAGCAGCTGGAACAACAATGTCTGTCAATATTATGTGATATTTTCTGGCAAATATTAAAATAACTGTAACAAGATTTAGACAAACTGTCTGATCAAACCTTTAAAGAATTAAATTATTTTTTGAGGATAGACTTAATTATGTCAGTGAAATAGCATAGATTTGCTTAAACAAGTAATGATTACATTATTTTTTGACGATAGATTTATATATTTACTAGTATATTTACTTACTGCTAAAGTATATTTATTATAAAATCTGACGATATGTGGTACAAAACTATGCGTTAGCTTGTAGCAAATATTTAAGAATATATTAGTTTGAGCATTATAAACTGGAAATGAAAATTCATGCTGACCAAAATAACAAATGCGTAGTGTTTATCAGACAATATGTGATATTGTATCCATTGAACATTAGTAATATCCTCTGCCTGAATAGCTAACACGTCCTGTGTAGTCCCTTCAAGAGTTTTTTTTCGATGCGTTATTGCCAGAGAAGGAGTCGCAAATTGAATAGCTGAAGGAGCTGAAACACTTTCATTTCCATCCTTGATTCGAACACACTGTACACGAAGCTGAACACTTTCACTAGTGGAAAGCGAATACGAAGTAGATACACCTTCATATGCCTAAAAAAGTGCTCTATTTACAGTCAACTAAAAGAGGGATTCAATTATTATAAATATTACTACTTTGCATACTTTCCATCAACTCATATTCACTAAAAAATTGAAAAATAGCATAAATATGAGAATACTTCACAGCTTTCTAAATTAGTTTTAAAAAAGTACGAGATATTTTCAATAAAAAATAATTTACTGTTTTCCAGACATTATTCGAACGCTCAGCAGAACTTCTGGATGCAACCTGAAGACGATACAACAAAGACTCTTTCCCATTGGCCAATGAAGAACGAACCGGAGTCCATTCCACCTTGAAAACAACTCACGATTATCATGCACAAATGTTATTGAAACTTCAGAAGCAAGATATGATACCAGTTCCGTATAACAAACCTTTAGACACCATGATAATGAACGATTTTCATTACAGGATAATTCATAATTCTTGCCTACGTTTATACTAATTAAAATACTAAATAGTTTCCAACTCTTAACTAGTATAACTCGAAATTTCCACTTTTGTAATGCATAGTGTTAGTTTTAGAAATTTTTCTACTGATCAAATTTTTACAGCCTCTACTATTAAACTCAAAACTTAAAAAACGCAATATACATTTACTAATTTATTCTCACATTCCACGCACATATAATGACTTAGTATGGAAATTGTACCAAAAGTAGATCATTGTCTTTATTTAATAAATTTGCAATATGGTTCAAAGTACCTCAACGCCACAAAAGACAAACAGTGAAAAGAAAATTAAAGGTCTAAAGAATTACTTGAAAAGAACCCGAAGCAACTTCAGTTACTGTAGGTGCAGAACGTATTGCTGGTGGTGGTAGTTGCTCAGTAGAAAATTCAAATGGCAAAGACCATGGACCAGCTCCGGAAACCCGTGATGAACAACGAATACGGAAACGATATTTTGTACTTTCACTCAGATTTCTTACTTTTGCATAACGATTGTCACCTTCATAAATCTGAATGATAAAAGTTTTTTTCATATCATTATGGACTATGAGAACATCAATTAGCAAGAATTAAACTTAATATATTAGCTAAAATGCAGAGTATGCTATGAATATTTGCATATTCAGCTCTTGTGAATCTGTGAACCTTCTTTATCATTGTGCAGTGAACTCAGTAAACCAGTTGCAAATAAATTGTATTTGAAACTAACAGGCGAAAATTTGCCATTATCGTTTTCTTTCTCTAAATAATAGTAATACTGCGCAGCGCTAAGTGTCAAAGCGTTGCCAGATGGTTTCCATTTTAGTTTCAAGTAATTTGGTCCAGCTTCCGAACAAAGCAAAGTTGGAGGTTGTGGTGGAGGTGCTAATGTTGTAGCTGTTGCCCACGACAAATCACCTATGCCAATAGCATTTACAGCACATACTGACAACCTAGAAGAAAATTTTAATATACAATTTTTGCTAAATTTTTCAGCATTCTTTCATATAAAAAACCGAATAAAAAATGAAGAAAACAGAATCCAGAATAACCTGTACGTACGACCCGCTTCTAATGAATCAATAATACACTCAGACGCTAAAGCCGGTAACTGTAGTAAGCGGACTTCACTACCGCTGCAGTCTTCAAGCACACAAACTCTATAAGCCGAAATTTCGCTTCCATTACAGCAAGCTGCACGCCAAGATGCTTGAAGCTGTCGACAACCTGCAAAAAATTTAGTACCAACTAATTAAGTAAGTTCAATTAAACTACAAACTAATAATAACCAAAAGACAAACTAATCAGCTAAGAAACACCACGTAGCACAATACACTAACAAAAACCAGCAATTAGATTCCAACTTAATTGTTCAAATACTAAAGCAGTTATTCAAATATAAGTCACAGTAAAACGTTTCTACCTTGGGGAAGTGCTTGAAAATTAAAAGGAGCGCCAGGTGTTCGTGATGGTATGGATAGATAAATGCACTCGCTGGGAAGACTTGTTCCGCCACTATTCACTGCAGATACACTCAGTTGATACTTGCATCCAGGCTGACCCTCAGCAACACTCACGCTCGTTACTTCTGCGCTCTCACGCTTAATCATCCATCCAGTGCTTTCTCCACTGGTACTTTGGTCGTTATCCTCTTCCAACTTGCTTCAAAATTAACAGGAGTATAACATTCCAGCCTTTATTTTAATCAATCGAATAATATATTGATGAATAGATGTTGAACAATTTAAAACTTATACCACTCTAGATATTTTTTCATTATATCTGCAAAATTCACTTTACTTTATCAGATCTAACAACTAAATAATAAGAGCATTAATATAATACAATATGCATAAAATGACGCAATATAATAAAAATAACAAAAAATAATATATAATATATGTAATATTGTATAATATAGTACTCTATGCATGCTAATAACAATAATAAATTTTTATTTTTAACTATTTTTATTTAAAAAGATACCTGGTATTTCTCTCGCAAATAAATCTTTCATACAAATGAATACAAAAGTAACTGAGAGGTAACAAGAGAAAAAACTAACGTAGATGGAGACGAAGAATGTACAAGAATTCTCTCAATAATGTATTCAGTGATTGCAGCTCCATTGCTGCTATTAGGAGGTGACCAGTGTAGCACATTATTGCTATCTACGTGCACGTCAACCGGCGGTGACGGTGGTTGCGGGGCTGTTCGTCCTACTGCCACTCTACTCCATTCACCTTCCAAACGCGTACCATCAAATGAAACACGAACCGCACGTACTTGTACTTCCATTTCTTCACCCGGCACACAGTTTGACACATCAAACATTGTTGCTTCACCTATAGTATTCATCATTTTAATAATCACTCTCATTACCAGTACTTAGCTTGAATCATTTTTAATATAATTATTAGAAAAAATATAACTTGCGACAAATATTAATTATTTATCCAAAACAGATTTACCACTCATTATAATTTGTAAGATAAATAGGAGTGTGTGTCATTAACACGCTTTGCACTACTCTAATCATCAGTAACAAAATGAAAAAATAAATGATGTTTGAATGATTCGACAACAGATTAGTTTACTTCAGAACGGAAAGTGCAATTTACCTTGATAAATAATACTAGAAGGTTGCAAATTGACACGATGAACTTGGTAAATCAGAGATGAGGAAGCATTCTCAGGTGGACTCCACTGAATACGCAGACAACCTTTGCAGACTTCTGTAATACTTGGTGCAGCACACTGTCCCGGAACCGATACTGCACGTTGTTTCTCTTCTCGTCGAACACGCAAAATATCGCTCCATTCGCTCTTCAAGCAAATGTGCCATTGGAAAAAGAATTTTCACTTACACCTCACAAAAAAGCTCTTAATTACCAAACTAATTAACATAATTAATCCAATTTTCCAATCACTAAAGAATATTGAATTTTTGTTTTCAATTAATGCCATCTACTAATCATATCATTTGTAGGAAAAAAAATTTGCGAAAAATTTTTTCAATCAAAAAATATTTACCAAAAAAAGCAATGCACATTTTTCTGTTCATAAACAAAAGAATGTATGCATACATTTTTTAAAGTTAATTTAATTTTGCTATCACGAAAAATTTGTGAATATTGAACGAAGACCAAATTAGCTATGTACCTGCAACTGTTTCCTTAAAGCAGCTACCCTGAAGGCACGCATTTCGGAATCCCGAATCTGAACACTGCTCGATACACCTTTGTAAACAACATTCCAGCTCATTTCGTCTACACTTCCTTCCACTACATAAACTAATTCATTTCCGTTTGCCCGACTTGATTTCCAACCAATTTCAAGGTGTGATTCACTATTCGAAATAATATGTGGTCGTGAAGGTACAGCAGGAGGTGAAGCAGTTACACTTGGTACCGAAGATGGAGTTCGTATAATGAGCGCTTCAGATGGCTCACTGTCACCCGCATCGTTGTGAGCAATCAAACGAAAGCTATACTGATGATTACTGCAAAATTGGCCATATTCAAATTACTAACAAATTAATAACAATATTTGCTGCAGTAAGTGAATAAGCTATAATGATATACAGGAAATTCACGTTTCCTCTAAAGTGTTGACATCAGTATGACACACACCTAATAAGGTCGTTGATGCTTGCTGAAGATAACTGAGCACGTCTGCATACAACTGTATACTCCTTCTTTTGATTATCACACATTTCCAGCTGAATCATAACTGTTTCGATTAATCTATCAAAATATGTATTACAAACTGAAATTTTAAAATAAATAAATTTACAGTTGCTTCAAATTCCACCTTCTAAAGACAATAATTACTTATTCAGAGAAGATAACAAAATCAGATAAACTTTTGTGCACTTTGCATCATTTATTTATCTGCTGAGTATTTAAGATAACTACGAAGCACAAATTGTACAAAAATAGTTCGACGTAAACTAAGCTTAATTATAATGTCAGCTAAAACTGTAATGAACGGTCAAAAACAAAGTCAAAAAGTTTTTAATTTAATTTCAAATGACAATAAACTGTGTGAATGACTGATTTTAACAAACTATTAATGTACAGAGAATAGTTTGTGAGCAGAAAACAAATCAAACCGTATAGAAATTCTGAGATTGAGCAGGCCAAGAAAGTTTTATTGACTTCGATGATAGAGAAACAAGTTGAGGACAGTGCGGCTGTCTTGGTGGATGCAAAGCAGTTGATGTACATATGCTAACTGCCGTAGATGGCTGCGAATCGCCATCGCTATTAGTTGCAATTAAACGAACCCGATATCGCGTTGAAGCCATCAACCCTTTGATTTTAAACTGCTCCATTAAACCTTCATAAACAGTCTCGTAATTCTCTTGCTGCTGACACTCCTAAAACTTACTTATTATTCTTCATCAATCGCTAATAAAATTATCAAGTACAACGTTTTACAAGCAAAAATTTTGATTTCATTCAATAGTCAATTACAGATTAAGAACAAATTTTTCTCCAAAATTTTTATGATAATTACAATTATTTACTCACAGGTGTCAATTCTAGACGGTATGATGTAATAGGAGAACCATTATCAATAGTTGGACGCCATGAAACAGTAATTGAATTTTGTGTACATGAAACTAAACGTGGGGGATTTGGAGATTCTGGCACAGTTGTCAGTGTTTTGAATTTTACTGCCGTCGATGGACTGCCTTGCAAACCACGTTCTTCTAAGGAAGCTTTTAATTGCACATAATATTCAGTATTAGGTCGAAGACGACACAAGCGTACACAGTTCCCGGAATCAGGCTCACATCTACAAAGCATTTTCAAAGTCTTAGGCATTTTTCTGAATTTAAATACGAAACGAAAATACATTCTTTTCAAAAACTATTAAGTTATTTGCAGTTTCTTTTCTATATTTAATAATAATACAATATGATGAGTTTTATCTTTCAATCAAATAATACGAATCTAACCTGTAACTGTTAACAACGCGTCCGACACTTTCAAAAAGTACAATATCATAGGTGAATTCAGATGCATCAATTTGCGGAAAAGGTCCACCAGGTGCAGATGCTTCAGATGTGTCCAATTCTTGCCAAGAAATGTCTGCTTCTTTTGCTGCCACCCGAAGAATCTGATAATGATAAAATTTTACTTATTTCCATCAACTTAAAAATGTTTAATTTTTAACAAAAAAATGTAGCAATAAAACAATTAGAATAATTCAAATATAACATACCTGAGGTGACTGCATCCGAGAAAGCATTTCATTAAGTCGCTCCCACTCTTCTTCCTCAGTCACTGAAGCGCCTGACTGACTCTGCTCCTTAAAGTTGCTTAATTTAAATATTGAGCTGATTATTTTGAGGCATTGTTTCTACATCACCTTGCATTTTCCTATCATAATTCAGAATAAGCACATACGAGTTCTTCGGTATTGTTTGTCTGTACTTGAATCACATGAGCTGCAGCAAACTTCTTTGAGTGTGGAGTCCAGTTCTTATGCATAGTATCTAGAAAAGCGCAATTTTAATCATCATAAATTGTAAAGTCTTATCTATTTACTAGATAGTGAGTGATAATTATAACTTGAAAAAAACTAATAGATATTTGTACAAAGCAGTAGAATACATAAAATTTTTAATACTACCAAAAATTAACTGTACCTTCAACAAATTCAGTGTTATTATGCAGAGGATAGGGTACCGCAGGGGGCGGATATGGAGGCACTACTGGTGGTGAAGGTGAATTATGAACATATGACTTAAGCGATGTTGTCACTCCCGAATGAGGTGGAGGCGCATTCGGACTGACTGCTGCTGTCAGCGGACCAGCCTGCAATTCACTAACTTATCAAAACAAACAAAATATGATTGCCTTAATTCTAGCCTAATCACTTACAGCAAAATCATATCAAGACAACGTGATCGAAATGCTGAAAACAACTACATGACTAACTGTTGTTTCAAAAAGTAAAGATTTCTGAAATGCTTTCTATAATCACACTAAAATGATAATCTTGAAGACTAATTTAATACAATTGAAAAAACAGCCAGTCATTTTACTCCAATACTAATTTTTAATCAGTAATACGAATACATGAAATGATAATGCGTAAAGGCAGTTACAATATCCAATTTGCTTACTAGAATATTGCTTTATTATATAATGACTTTTCCTAGTTCAGTATTATCTCTTAAATAGATATTCACTGTCTTTTTACAAGCAATTATCATTTTATTTATATATATCAAAACTACAAAAATTATTCAATGGCAAAAGTTTTATCACTACAAAACTATGCAGATCAATCTTAACATATCAGACTCAACGATTCCAAGACATCTGGCATCTCATGCATAACTTATATACTCATACTCAAACATTTCTTATCTATTACTGACTGAAAAACTTAACACAAAGTTTCATTTTTTCAAATTCTAAATCATGAATTTCACAAAAGCTAATTCTTTTTTAAAAGGTATTTATTTATTTTAATAAAATTCTTCGCATATCAGTCAACACTCGCAAACAATCAGCAGTAAAGTACGAAAATTGAACTACTTCAATGGCTTTATGATGTTTAGATGTAATCCCATTTTTTAATTGAATTTATTTTTATTACTTAACGCAATTAACTCAATAATCAAATAAAGGCAAAATTTAGTTATTTCAATAAAAAAGCATTTCAGAGGAATGATAAACACACAACTAACCGGCATCATACGAGATGCAGGTGCAGCTTCCGGCGACAGGATTAGATGACGCAAAATACCCTACAAATTAATATTACTGCACTTCTTAAAGGTTTCAGTCAATATTATAGATACAGCTAAATCGAAGCTTTAATATCACTCTTGCATAAACAAACAGCACTTAAATTGATTCAACAACAAAATGGTGGTGATGAGATATTACACGATTAACTGACCATGATAATGACCATAATGTTAAATTTAAATGGTTACTGTTGGTGCTAACAAAGGCTAGCAATCTATAGTAGTTTACAGTTTCTTGTGCAAACTAAAAAGCTCCTGAACTATTTTGCTTATCACTGCTTATTTTCTGTGTATTTCTTGAATTTTACAAAATTGAAATATTAATTTAATTACCTTTCCTTAATTATTGATCACATACATAAACATACAAGTACTCTCTTAAGATTAAATTAATAACCAATCTGAAAGTAATTAAAAACATTATTACAAACCTGTTCATCAACCATTTGTTGAACCATATGTCCAGGTGGAACATGTAATGGAAGGGCAGAAGGAGACATACCAGCTTGATTTACCATACGAACAGTAGCTGGACCTAGAATATTACTTAAGAATAGAAAAGTTACTCTATCAGTGAGAGTTTTTTTTTACAAAATAACAAAGAATAAAAATTATTTCTATATAAAAATGCCAATAATAGGTAAATTAACCAACCACTGATATGTTGAACATCATTTCCTATCACAATTGAAAGAGTTTCACCCATTTGTACGTGCACAAAGAGGTCATTTGAACTATTTGAAATTGGAGTCCGATGTGCCGCATTAACATTACCTCTTACTAAAATGTGACATTATTTTAATGACGATTACCTTCAATATTTTCAACAGCAATTTTTGCACATTTCAATATAATTTTCTTCTTTAAAATTGTAACTTTTGATTCATTTTTGATTCAACTTTTGATTCATTTTTGATTCATTATTGATTCATTATTCATTTTTGTCAAACAAAAATGAATCAAAATTGTGAATGTCTTGTGAAGAAAAATATTTGTGACCAAATCAAGTATATCAAAAAGTAATTACTGCTGTTTTAACTTCATGAATCATTTAGACAACAAATTGTATTACTGTTGCAAGATGAAGCATTCCACTAACAATGCACGTTCAATGATATGATTTCATGGAAAAACTATTGAAGCAAAATGTGCATTCTAAAAATGCACATTATTTATCTAATTTAAACTTTTTGATTGATTGTGCAAGCGAAAATAAAATCGTGCAAAAAGTGCAAATTAAGCCTTAAAAGAGAGATAAAAAGCAAAATTACTCCTGCACAATTCAAAATAAAGATCAAAACATCTGTTTTCAATAAATTAGAATTATATGCAAGACAGTGCAAAAAATAAATCACTACTGCATGTCATCCAGATCAGTAGTGAATCACACATACAAATCAAATAAAGAAGTACTTGTGATGCGAATAGAATTAGACTGACGACCTCATTAGTTATCTGACCTCATCAGTTTTGACAAGTATTACTTAGAGAAAGTTTGTTCAAGAAAGAGCGCATTTATGAAGTAAAATAATGCTTATATTTGAGGTAACTGAACTGAATAAAAACAGTGAGGGCAATTACCGTTTGACAGAAGCAAATAACATTTGCACTGAAATCACAAACAATTTTTAATAATTCGTGACTAGATGAAAACGAAACAATACAAATATAGATCAATTATTAATTAATTAATTAATTAATTAATGAGTATCGATATTATCAGTATAAAATTTAGTTCCAGTTCCCGAACATCTTAACGAGTGCATAATTAATTTACAAGAATGCTTCTTAGAAATTTCTTAAAAATCTAATTGTTACTCTCTGTAAGCACAAACCTAAGCCTTTTTTTGCGCTGAAAAAATTCTTCGACTTATACTTTGTCATAAATTATTGTCATTCATTTTATTATCACTATGCTTAGTGCACAGTGATAACGACGATTAAAGCGCGAAATAACTTGGCAGATCAATCATATTGAAACATTTAAATATGGTTTTCATTAATTATTAAGCAAAATCATATTTGGCAATTTTTGACAGACAGAGAGTGATTTATGAATACTTTCACAACTGTGGTGGTGGCAGAAGTAACATTAATAATTTATCATAATAATAACACTAATGAGTAGTAATTAATAATATTAGTGGCAAATAGTAAAATAATATCATTAATATTGATAACAATGAATTATTATTGCAAATAGTAGTAGTATAAAAATAATAGTACTAGTAAACAAAAATGAACACACCTTGATCAAAAAACATAGGAGTTGGTGAAGTGGAAGACGTTGGAGCAGTGTTGCAAGACATGTACACAGGGGGTACGATGCTATTCGGAAGCACGTGATGCGGTATCACCCAGGCAGCTTTTACTCCCAACGGTTGGTCACTGCAAGCAAGAATCATTGTTGCACACTCATTTCAAAAGCAGTTTCAATCAAGTAGAAGTAGAAGTACTGATTGCTCATTTCAAATTGTAAAGCTGCTGTAACATTTAACGAAACAGCTCGCTTCACAATATTATAAAATAATGTTACCGCCAGCACTTGACAAACACAATAATTGTTGCATTCTAATCCGTCAAATGAAAGAAGCCAGAAGATGACTAGTGCAAGTAAGCAAGTCTGACTAAATGATCATGCTAGTAAGAGTAATTAAGATGAAGTGATTTATGCTTCTTTTTTTATTAAACTAATCATTTTGCAAGCTATAAATATAAACATGTAAGTAAATAAATTGATTCATTAATTGAATAATTAATTTAAAAAGTAAAGCAATAAATAAACAGATAAATATGCAAATATATGAAAATAATGGAAAAAATGTGCCAAATGTTGCAGAAGAAAGTCTACAGATGGACAATATTCAACTGCTTCATATTACTCCCTCAGCTGGCAGTAGAAAAGAAAGAATGAAAACGGACCGGTACTTGCTATCTTGTGTACAAGAAACACATACACGTACACACACACACACACACACACACATACATAGACACACACTTATGCATATACAACATGTGTTTGTACACACACGTATACATCACATCTAAGAAAGCAGCAAGGACAACATAATTGAGCTCCAAACAGGTTTGTTGGATTCTCATTCGTTGCGGTTGCAAATTGCTATTTCTAATAATTTTAGATGACAAATAAGGACTTACTGTTTACATTCTATGAAGCTAATTCATGCAAAAGAATAGTAACGTATTTATTACTTATGAATAAGTTTGTTAAATTTATTGTGAAAATATTACCTTATATTTTATCTCTTTGCTACACTTCTGAATAAACATAATTGACAACTTTTGAAAATAATTTATGCTTACAAAAAATAATACCAAGACTTAAAATAATCCTACTAATTATACATAGAAAGAATTAGTGCGCAAAATTCATTTTTACGTTAATTCACTGCATAACACTACTCTACACTACACACTACTCTACACTACACTCAAATTAATTCAATTCATTTCAATTTATTACTCGTGCAGAGCAAAAAGAATGCACGCAAAGAGGGCGTAGAATTGAAGCGATAGTAGTAGTAGTAGTAGTAGTAGTAGTAGTAGTAGTAGTAGTAGTAGTCACTGTCATTCTTTTCGCAGTTCACTGAATATCTCTGCTTACGCAAGCAGAATTCGGAATGACACGCATTCCTTCCTGCTCTCCTCCTTCACAACTCTACAATTACTGAACGATATTCTACTAAGTCTATCTTTCTTCCGCATTCATTCATTTATCAATTCATCTTATTCATTTATTCACATTTATCTGTGCTTATATATATATATATTATATAAATCTATTTTAAATTCCGCGATATTATATATATACAAGGAGGTAATTCTCGTTTGCGCATTACTGATTCTCTACTGATGGATCGTATTTCTTTTAGCACGCAGGCTGTATTCGTTCCATGATCAGTTCTGCTCTACTGATCTGCATTACTTCATCCTCGTGTAATCCATAACTGTGATCGAATGAGATGCTTTTGAGCGTCTTCTTGAGCACTATCGTTTGGATTTATATCTCGATGTGGTCAGATATTCTGATCTCCTTGGCGTAGCGCTTACAGTTATAGAACCTATGCCTTTCCAAATCATCACATACGAATTATTTTTGCCCTGCATTTCATCTCTAACTTGAGTTTATTAGCCAGTAGATCATAATTTTTATCAATTTCGATTACAGTCAACCTGTCCTGAATAATGATGCCAACGTCTATCAGAATTATTTCATATCGTTTCTTCTTACACCCTAGAATGTCCAGTCATTCCGAAGTCTTCATTTTTAACGATCTTCTTAATTTATTAAACTTATAGCATTCTCATCCGCTGCCTTGACAATCAAGGCGTTTAACAAAAACCTCAAAAAACGAAACAAGAAATAACCATCTATACGAGTACACAAATTTTTGACTTTATTATAGTAATAAATTTGCATATTCTAATAAGGTACTAACTAACTGCAGTTAGCTTTCTTTTCCTGTCTTTATGCATCAGATAAAAAGTAGCCAATACAAGACACACACACATATTTTTTTGTCCATTTACTTAATAATTAATTATCTGCAATTACTTCTTTAACTGTTCATCCTTAACCTAAACTCTCATCCTGTAAAATTCAATTAATTAATTTATTAACTAATTTGGCTCATCAAAAACTGTATTACATAAAACAAAATCCCCTACATTAACTTAAAATATGCAGTACTGTATCATTCTAAGAGCAAACTTGAAATGCTCTATTAGCCAAGAAAAATCGCTACTTTAGGTAATAAAAAGTTTGAATATATAAATTAGAATATAAGCATAGAATAAGTATAAAAAAAGTAGCAAAGAGTGAAGAATTCGCCTCTTCGTTGTTATTTACAAAATACAAAACAATACCAAAGTACTGTACAAACAATGCAAATTTTCTTCCCACTAATGACTAAACATCGTTTATTTCTTTGTGTCCTTTGCAAGCATTCTTATTTCGTCCTTTTCATTGTCATTTTTACACACTTCAAGCAATAATAATTTTCCTTAATTTAACTACAAAAATTTTTTGCTAACTTCACTAACAATCCTCCAATTCCTTCAAGCAAAATGTCTTCTATTCTTTCTTTATCATTCCATTCCACACTATGATTCTTATCACTAACTTGACACAGCTATTAATATTCAATTTTTTTTTACACATAATAATTTCAATTTAAATTATAACTATAATAAGGCAAGTATGCAGTATTGACAAGCTATGTAAACAAATATTCACACTGTCTTTATAATAATCCTTTTAACTTGTCTTAATTACTAAAATTATTATACTCTTAGCAATAATCTAAACATTTTTTTTAACAGATGACCTCATAATCTACGATATTCTCTCAAATATAATCAGTAATCATCGACAAAGATCTATTCTGATAACTATACATTCTACTGACGAAAAGTAATACTTTTGCCACAATTAATCTCACACAGATCTAATTTATGAGGCTCACAATGATTGAAATGTTCGCAAAATATTTGCGAATAAACTGCACATTTTTTTTTTTCAATTTTCTCACATTTTAAATAGCTGCTCATTTTTTCTAATTTTCCAACATATTCATAATCTTTGCAGTATCACTCTCGAGTAGCATTTAAAGTTTTGTACTACTTCTGTAGAAAATCGCATGCATCTTTACCGTACAAAAATAAAACTTTTGTTAATAAATAATTACCTTGCACATTTCCAACTTTTAATAGTTTTTGTAATTTGACAAAAAATTCAACATACTTTATTCTGTATTTACAAAATTCTTTCAGATAAAACTTGCTATATGCTATAAATTGCGTATTGCAACAGCACTCATACTTCATCCATGCAATAATGACCAATTAGCCAGATAAAGTAATAATCACTCATTACTTTAATAGTGTATAGTGTATAATAGTGTATATTTAATAGTGTATAAAATTAATTTGGCTGAAATTTGCATAATAATTAAAAGGTATTATTATTTTTCAGACAATGTGGTTAATTATTGAGATTAACAAGGAGATAAGATGGAAAAGTATAACAGTATTAGTTAGATTGAAACAAACTGAACCTTTGATTGACACATATATCTTATATAAATTCCTTCTTTTATCACACACATCTCATGTGCTCAAAATAGAACATTTCACTTCACAAATAATGCTACAAATAATTCTTAATACTTGTAAGATAATATCACTAACAGCAACAAATCTATTTCTCTTCTCATGATATAATCGTGATTACTTTTCTGTAATTTCTTTACATTTACACTCAAAATAAAATAACTATAAAAAGTTAAACTCATTCTCTTGCATTACATGATCAGTTATTTTAATTTTTGTAGCAATTATCAAGTACAACAATTCTGTACTTTTTTCTGCTTTTTTTAAAATAAATATTAAAATATTATGAATCTAAAAAAAATGGACATTTGAGTTAATCATTCGCTTTCCCATTCTTACAGTCTACAAATAGTTTCTTTGTTGTTTCTGATTTTCCGACAGTAATAATTATTAAGAAGTAAATAAGTATTTAAGTAAGTAAGTAAATACTCTTTTTTTGCCGTATCAGTTATTATTAAATATTTTATAATAAGAAGTGAAGAGTAATTTGTGCATAAACAAATATAAATAATTAGCATTAACCTGGCTAGCGATGATTCGTCTGATGATATAATATCAGTTTTTGTCATACCACCGAGACCAGACGAAGAGCCACCACAATCCGAGGATGATGGCCTACAAATAGTACTGTTGGTTGCTGTTGCGACTGCTAAACTTTGTACAACTATACTATCAAAGGGTACTGTTGATGTTATAATATCAATTATAGAAGGTACTGTGTCTGTAGCAGCAGTACTGTTCACAATATGTTGTACTGATAAAGGTGATATACTTGTGGTACCGATTGTAGTAGAAGTGAGATTAGAATTCAAAACTGACGGATGGATTCGGTGATATCGTCGTTGGTTTGAATTAAGATGCTGATGTTGATGATAAACAAATCTCCTTGATGATGCTGCTAATGCTGCTGGAGAATGTGAAGTATATGTTGTTGTCATGACTTCTTTTGCGCTGCTAACATCCCTCCAAGATTCAGAAGGAAGCAACGCTTAACCTAAGATTTTACAAACATCAAATTTTTTTATGCTCATTTTTTATGCTAACACGTAGACTACGTCAAGTTAATACTTCATGACTAATAATATTTCATCTTTTAATTATGTACATTAGTTATGCAGTCATTCATAATTAGTGTACATAATTAATTCCGCGATTTACAAATATAAACTTAAGATGACAATTTAAAAATAAAAATAAAACAATTCACTAACATATCCCATCTACTTTTGAATACTTCATGTACTATCATAGTTCACGTGAGAAATACTTGGATTAAGCCCTAACTTATCACTTTACTTTACTAACGTTTTAAATATTTGAACTTTAAAAGTCGTATAGAAAGTCAGCGAAAATAAGAATTTCTCGCAAATAATAGGTCAGTAGTACAAAAGATGAGGTTAAATCTGACGTACGCACATACTTGCGGTCTGTTAAATATGACAAAATGATAAATTTATCAAAATGAAGAAGTACACATAGGCTATATGAATAACAATTTGATAGTGTATAAAGAGTATGAGCAGACAAAAAAGCAATTAAAAAAGACAACATGAATAGGGAATTAGAAAATGTGCAAACATCATTGATATTGCCGAGAATACGAAAATGATAATGTAATTAGAAGAGAAATCAAAGTGACGAAAGAAGAGAGAACAGAGAAATAAGCAATATTAGACATCGAAAGTAATTTTACAAGGCCGTGTCTCAAGGTCATTTACTTTCAAAGTTTCGTTAAAATTCATGTTTTTCATGCATGTGAATAAGTAAAAATTACGTCAGCTATACACGTTTTTAAATATTACTTTTATTTATACTGCTGATCCTTGTGTATGTTCTATGTTACGTGAAAAATTGGTGTAGGCATGCGTGAAAAGATAAAAGCCGAGAGCGCTATTTTATGTTTGCTTACTAATTAACTCAATTAGAGATGCAAAAAAAAGAACAAAAAAAAATATATATATATATGAATTATAAAATATATCTAAAGATTTTAAAAATGTTTTGATATATTACGTAAAAACGTAAAAATAGGAAAAAGTGAGCTGTATGAGTTGCAAACGAACGAAATAAACAAATGAACGAATGAATGAACGAATGAATGAACGAATGAATGAACGAATGAATGAATGAATGAATGAACGAATGAATGAAGTATGATGGATAGATGAATAAAGGATTGAGTCACTGAATTCTTTACTTCTGTAATGATTACAATTTAAATGCAAAGAAAAAAAGATAGAATGAATTTGCATTGTAAAATTAAAAATTAATCACAAAAAAAAAACGCAAAAATTTTTATTAAAAAATAAAAAATGGCACAAATAAATGAAATATTTGGATATTACTTTTAAATCTTTTCAATCCTTTTGAATTTATCACAAATTTTGATTAGTTATGAATACTTTTCTATAAATCGATGACATTTTTCATAATTTTACTATTTAATTTTATTTGAAATCAAAAAAAAAATCAATTAAATCTCATAAATTTCTTGCAAACAATCAATAAAAAATATTTTTAAACTATTAAATTTGTTCATAAATATAATAACTTTTTAAATTCTAATATATTTTTGATCAGAGCTCGTTGATAAATTTTCGTTTGAGCGCAATTTGCATGATCATTTTCAATGTTTGTTTTTTTTTAATTGGCAAATTTCTTTTTAATATTCTCACAAATTTTTTATTAAATCTGATAAGTCCTCT